>NC_069420.1:54920261-54999354 GCF_026875155.1 Cherax quadricarinatus
GCCCCCGGGACACTGGACAACGGAAGAGATTTGAAATGCTTAACAGTTAAAAGGGTTTTCGAGCCCGGCTGTAGACGTAGAGGCAATATTTGTAAATATTTCCGCCAGTTTATGAATTGTTAAGCATATATATTTATATATAATATATATAAATATATATATATATATATATATATATATTTATATATGTGTGTGTGTGTGTGTGTGTGTGTGTTTTTGTGTGTGTGTGTGTGTGTGGGTGTGTGTGTGTGTGTGTGTGTGTGTGTGTGTGTGTGGTGTGTGTGTGTGTGTGTGTGTGTGTGTGGTGTGTGTGTGTGTGTGAATGTATTATTGTTGTACATAATGGTAGGATTGCTGGTGTCTTTTGTCTGTCTCATAAATATGCAAGCTTACAGGTACGTCTTGCTACTTCTACTTACACTTAGGTCACACTACACATACGTGTACAAGTTTATTTATAGACACTCATCTGATTTTTTTTTTTGTTTTATCTTAATAGTTCTTGTTCTAATTACTTTTCCTTTTATATCCATGGGGAAGTGGAATAAGAATCTTTCATCCGTAAGCCATGCGTGTTGTAAAAGTCAACTAAAATGCCGGGAACAATGGGCTAGTAACCCCTTTTCCTGTAAAGATTACTAAAAATAATAATTAGAAAATTGTCAAAGTGGGAAGTCTGAATGTGCGTCGATGTTGTGCAAATGATAAGAAAGAGATGATTGTGGATGTTATGAATGAGAAGAAGCTGGATGTCCTGGCTTTAAGTGAAACAAAGCTGAAGGGGGTGGGAGAGTTTCAATGGAGAGGAATAAATGGGATTAGGTCAGGGGTTTCTAATAGAGTTAGAGCTAAAGAAGGAATAGCAATAATGTTAAAGGATAAGCTATGGCAGGAAAAGAGGAACTATAAATGTATTAATTCAAGGATTATATGGAGTAAAATAAAGGTTGGATGTGAGAAGTGGGTTATAGTAAGCGTATATGCACCTGGAGAAGAGAGAAGTGGTAGAGGAGAGAGAGAGAGATTTTGGGAAATGTTGAGTAAATGCGTGGGGAGTTTTGAACCAAGTGTTAGAGTACTTGTGGTTGGGGATTTTAATGTTAAATTGGGTAAAAATGTTGTGAAGGGAGTAGTAGGTAAATTTGGGGTGCCAGGGGTAAATGAAAATGGGGAGCCTTTAATTGAACTATGTGTAGAAAGAGGTTTGGTAATAATAAATGCATATTTTATGAAAAAGAGGTTGATGGGTAGGCTCCAGGATGTACACGTTTATAGAAAGCCAACTGACATATCGGATCATTATTTAGTTGTAGCTACAGGTAGAGTAAGAGGTAGATGAGACAAGAGGAAAATGACAACAACAAGTAAGAGGGAGGTGAAAGTGTGTAAACTAAGGGAGGAGGAAGTTCGTGTGAAATATAAGCAACTATTGGCAGAAAGGTGGGCTGGTGCAGGTATGAGTAGTGGGGGGGTTGAAGAGGACTGGAATGGTTTTAAAATTGCAGTATTAGAATGTGGGGCAGAAGTTTGTGGTTATAGGAGGGTGGGGGCAGGAGGAAAGAGGAGTGATTGGTGAAATGATGAATGGTGTGATAAAAGAGAAAAAGGTAGCTTATGAGAGGCTTTTACAAAGCAGAAGTGTTATAAGAAGAGCAGAGTATATGGAGAGTAAAAGAAAGGTGAAGAGAGTGATGAGAGAGTGCAAAAGGAGAGCAGATGATAGAGTGGGAGAGGCACTGTCAAGAAATTTTAATGAAAATATGAAAAAAATTTGGAGCAAGCTAAATTAAGAAAGCCTAGGGAACGAATGGATATGTCAGTTAAAAACAAAGTAGGGGAGTTAGTAGTGGGGAGATGGAGGTTTGGGTAGAGGGAGAAATTTTGAAACTTTTTTAAAATTCGACGAAAACAGTGATTATGTGTGAGTGTGGTGAAGTGTTGAATGTGGATGAAAGTGTTTTCTTTTGGGGATTTTCTTTCTTTTTGTGTCACCTGCCTCGGTGGGAGATTGCCCTTCTGCCAAGACAGTGATGGAGTGAATGATGGTGAAAGTTTTCTCTTTTTCGGGCCACCCTGCCTTGGTGGGAATCGGCCAGTGTGATAATAAAAAAATAAATATATATATATATATATATATATATATATATATTATATATATATATATATATATATATATATATATATATATATATATATATATATATATGAAAAAACAACCACTCTGAAAGAATACAGAAATTCCAAGCGCTTTCGTGACTACTCACATTATCAAGGAAACTATGAAAGTAAAGCATCCAAGGAAGCTATATAAGGGGTCCGGCCAGCACCTCACTATCAGATCCCACACGGTTAAAACGTGACGTGCGGCGAGCCAACTTGGATAGGTCCCTTGCACAACTCACCCCCAAGCTATTCTACCCAAGAAAATTTAAAAACTATTATTTGTCAGTGTATTATTAAATTCTTCCCAAATTCTATTAATTATAAATGGATCTAATTTATATAAACCAAAGGAAATATTTCATATTATTGTCAAAACTGCTTTTTATGAAACAAGATTCAATTATATTCCTGTCGACCATGGACTTGCTTGATACTACTTTCTCAACTTTTTGAAATCAATTGGATGGTTAAAATCTCGTTACATGAATAAATAGAGCATTGGAATCTTGTCCAGTTCTAATGCTATATTTATGTTGTTTTAATCTTAGTTCGAGATTTTTACCAGTTTGACCGTAATAAACTTTATCGCAAATTTTACAAGGAATCTTATAGACACATCCATCAGCATTTTGGGGGGAAATTCTTCATCAAAAGTTTTTTCACTGTATCAAGATTTTTGAATACAACTTTAATATTAAAAGTCTTAAGAAGAGAAGGCATATCAACAAAGTTTTCATGGTAAGGGAGAACCAACATATTTTTAGTTGAATAAGGCTGGTTGTCCCTTTTTGGATTATAAAAAGTGTTTCTAGCAACTTTAAAAGATTTATCAATTACATTTCTTGGGTATTTTTAAATCATTACCTATTTCATAAATTTTGGATATTTCCTCATCTATGAACTCAGGACTACAAATTCGTAAAGCTCTCAAAAACATTGATGAGAAAACAGACAGTTTGACTCTACCTTGATGCGAGGAATAATAGTCGACATAGGAACAGTTATTTGTAGGTTTTCTGTAAATTTTAAATTTGAATTCATTATTACCCTTAATAATTAAAACATCTAGAAAAGGCAATGAGTTATTTTCTTCAAACTCAACAGTAAAGTTTATAGAATGGGCTAAGCTATTTAATTTTCCAAGGAAATGGTGTATATCTACATTTTTGGGCATAAGACACAAAATATCATCAACATATCTGAACCATTTAGCTCTATTAGTGAGGATTGTGTTAAGCAACCTTGTTTCAAAAAAATCCATGTATAGGTTACTAAGAACAGGTGAAAGAGGATTTCCCATTGCCATACCAAACTTCTGAGTGTAAAACTTATCATTAAAAACAAATTTTGCATCAACAATGCAAAGTTTAATAAGTTTAATGATGGTAGGAACTGGCAATGGTAAATCATAGTTAACGAATTCTTCAGATAAGAAACTTAATAAATCATCAACAGGAACTTTCGTAAACAAGGAAGTAACATCAAAACTAACCATGTTAAAATCATTTAAGTCAGTCAAGGAGCTTAATTTATCAACCAAGTCTATGTTGTTTTTAACATTAAAGTTAGAAATTTTGCCAACAATAGGGCTCAAAATATCAACAAGCCATTTGGATAATTTATATGAAACTGACCCTATGGAGCTAATAATTGGTCTGACTGGATTCCCTGGTTTTGTGTGTTTTTATTAGTCCATACATGTAAGGTAAAGATGGATTAGTGGAAGTATATTGTTTGACTAATTCATCTTTGCCTTTCAGTAGAAGTTTTATTGTTTTATTGAAATTGCTGTTAACGGTTTCTAGGGGAATTTTTTCCTAAGTTTAGAATAGTTTCAGTATCATCTAAGAGATTATTCATTTTTTCTTGGTAATCATTTTCTTTCATAATTACTATTGCATTTATTTTGTCTGCTTTAGTAAGGCGCAAATTTTTATTGTTATTAAGTGTATCATAAGACTTAAAGAATCTTTGAGGGCAATTGGGAATGTTTGGTTTTAACATAGAGCTATATACCATTCCTTTACTAATATTAATTTCATCAGAGGATAAATCAGAAAATTTTTCAAGTTACAAAAGCTTTTGCAATTTCAACATTATTAAGTTTTTTGAAGTTGCAAAACTTAGGCCAAAACCTAGAGCAGCAGTTGTATGTTTGTCTAAAATTTTCATCTGATAAGTTAATTACAAAATTGTTATTAGCATGCTTTGTCCAATCACTATTTTCAATTAAAATGTCTAATTTTCTTTGTAGTTTGCTTTTGAGTTCATTACAAATTCTTCTGAGTTTATTATAGCAATGATCCAACATACTGTGTTTCCATTCTGATGGAATGGCCTGATTAAAAGAGTATTTTTTGTTTCTCAATATTTTGAATGCTTCATTCTCCTGTATTTTAGTTATTTCAATATGTTTCTGAAGAATAATTCTCATAAAATCATCAAAAGGACGATCTCTCATGTCAAGGAGTCTATTGGGTAAAAGAGACTTGGGCAGAACTTGTTCATTTAAACAATTTTTTAAAAAATTAAGGCGAATTTTTAACTTGTGGGACTTGGTCAGTGCAGAAGAAAACTGTGAAACAAAAGATATATGATTAGGAAAGCTTATCGAGAACATTCTGAAGAGTCGTGTGGTATCCATTAATGCAATAAGATCACAGTAAACAGGTGATTTCAAAATATGCAAAACAACCACTCTGAAAGAATAGAGAAATTCCACGCGCTTTCGTGACTACTCACATTATCAAGGAACTATGAAAGTAAAGCATCCAAGGAAGCTATATAAGGGGTCCGGCCAGCACCTCACTATCAGATCCCACAACGGTTAAACACGTGACGCGCAGCGAGCCAACTTGGATAGGTCCCTTGCACAACTCACCCCCAAGCTATTCTACCCAAGAAAATTTAAAAATTATTATTTGTCCAGTGTATTATTAAAATCTTCCCAAATTCTATTAATTATAAATGGATCTAATTTATATAAACCAAAGGAAATATTCATATTATTGTCAAAACTGCTTTTTATGAAACAAGATTCAATTATATTCCTGTCGACCATGGACTTGCTTGATACTACTTTCTCAACTTTTTGAAAATCAATTGGATGGTTAAAATCTCTTACATGAATAAATAGAGCATTGGAATCTTGTCCAGTTCTAATGCTATATTTATGTTGTTTTAATCTTAGTTCGTGATTTTTACCAGTTTGACCGTAATAAACTTTATCACAAATTTTACAAGGAATCTTATAGACACATCCATCAGCATTTTGGGGGGAATTCTTCATCAAAAGTTTTTTCACTGTATCAAGATTTTTGAATACAACTTTAATATTAAAAGTCTTAAGAAGAGAAGGCATATCAACCAAGTTTTCATGGTAAGGGAGAACCAACATATTTTTAGTTGAATAAGGCTGGTTGTCCCTTTTTGGATTATAAAACGTGTTTCTAGCAACTTTAAAAGATTTATCAATTACATTTCTTGGGTATTTTAAATACCTATTTCATAAATTTTGGATATTTCCTCATCTATGAACTCAGGACTACAAATTCGTAAAGCTCACATAAACATTGATGAGAAAACAGACAGTTTGACTCTATCTTGATGCGAGGAATAATAGTGGACATAGGAACAGTTATTTGTAGGTTTTCTGTAAATTTAAAATTTGAATTCATTATTACCCTTAATAATTAAAACATCTAGAAAAGGCAATGAGTTATTTTCTTCAAACTCAACAGTAAAGTTTATAAAAATGGGCTAAGCTTTTTAATTTTGGGAAGAAAATGGTGTTATCTACATTTTTGGGCGTAAGACACAAAATATCATCAACATATCTTAACCATTAGCTCTATTAGTGAGGATTGTGTTAAGAAAACCTTGTTTCAAAAAATTCCATGTATAGGTTACTAAGAACAGGTGAAAGAGGATTTCCCATTGCCATACCAAACTTCTGAGTGTAAAACTTATCATTAAAAACAAATTTTGCATCAACAATGCAAAGTTTAATAAGTTTAATGATAGTAGGAACTGGCAATGGTAAATCATAGTTAACGAATTCTTCAGATAAGAAACTTAATAAATCATCAACAGGAACTTTCGTAAACAAGGAAGTAACATCAAAACTAACCATGTTAAAATCATTTAAGTCAGTCAAGGAGCTTAATTTATCAACCAAGTCTATGTTGTTTTCAACATTAAAGTTAAACATTAAAATGGCTTGTTGATATTTTGACCCCTATTGTTGGCAAAATTTCTAACTTTAATGTTAAAAACAACATAGACTTGGTTGATAAATTAAGCTCCTTGACTGACTTAAATGATTTTAACATGGTTAGTTTTGATGTTACTTCCTTGTTTACGAAAGTTCCTGTTGATGATTTATTAAGTTTCTTATCTGAAGAACTCGTTAACTATGATTTACCATTGCCTGTTCCTACTATCATTAAACTTATTAAACTTTGCATTGTTGATGCAAAATTTGTATTTAATGATAAGTTTTACACTCAGAAGTTTGGTTTAATGGCAATGGGAAATCCTCTTTCACCTGTTCTTAGTAACCTATACATGGAATTTTTTGAAACAAGTTTGCTTAACACAATCCTCCCTAATGGGAGCTAAATGGTTCAGATTTGTTGATGATATTTTGTGTCTTATGCCCAAAAATGTAGATATACACCATTTCCTTGGAAAATTAAATAGCTTAGCCCATTCTATAAACTTTACTGTTGAGTTTGAAGAAAAATAACTCATTGCCTTTTCTAGATGTTTTAAATTATTAAGGGTAATAATGAATTCAAATTTAAAATTTACAGAAAACCTACAATAACTGTTCCTATTTCCACTATTATTCCTCGCATCAAAGATAGAGTCAAACTGTCTGTTTTCTCATCAATGTTTTTGAGCGCTTTACGAATTTGTAGTCCTGGGGTTCATAGATGAAGAATATCCAAAATTTATGAAATAGGTAATGATTTAAAATACCCAAGAAATGTAATTGATAAATCTTTTAAAGTTGCTAGAAACACTTTTTATAATCCAAAAAGGGACAACCAGCCTTATTAAAACTAAAAATATGTTGGTTCTCCCCTTACCATGAAAACTTGGTTGATATGCTTCTCTTCTTAAGATTTTTTAATATTAAAGTTGTATTCAAAATCTTGATACAGTGAAAAAACTTTTGATAAAGAATTCCCCCCAAAATGCTGATGGATGTGTCTATAAATTCCTTGTAAAATTTGCGATAAAGTTTATTACGGTCAAACTGGTAAAAATCTCGAACTAAGTTTAAAACAAAAATAAATATAGCATTAGAACTGGACAACTTTCCCAATGCTCTATTTATTCATGTAAGAGATTTTAACCATCCAATTGATTTTCAAAAAGTTGAGAAAGTAGTATCAAGCAAGTCCATGGCCCGACAGGAATAAAATTTGAATCTTGTTTCATAAAAAGCAGTTTTGACAATAATATGAATATTTCCTTTGGTTTATATAAATTAGATCCATTTATAATTAATAGAATTTGGGAAGAATTTAATAATACACTGGACAAATAATAATTTTAAATTTTTTTGGGGTTTAGAATAGCTTGGGGGTGAGTTGTGCAAGGGACCTATCCAAGTTGGCTCGCGCGCGTCACGTGTTTAACGTTGTGGGTCTGATAGTGAGGTGCTGGCCAGACCCCTTATATAGCTTCCTTGGATGCTTTACTTTCATAGTTCCTTGATAATGTGAGTAGTCACGAAAGCGCGTGGAATTTCTCTATTCTTTCAGAGTGGTTGTTTTGCATATTTTGAAATCACCTGTTTACTGTGATCTTATTGCATTAATGGATACCACACGACTCTTCAGAATGTTCTCGATAAGCTTTCCTAATCATATATCTTTTGTTTCACATTTTTCTTCTGCACTGACCAAGTCCCAACAAGTTAAAAATTCGCCTTAATTTTTTAAAAATTGTTTAAATGAACAAGTTCTGCCAAGTCTCTTTTACCCAATAGACTCCTTGACATGAGAGATCGTCCTTTGATGATTTTATGAAAATTATTCTTCAGAAAACATATTGAAATAACTAAAATACAGGAGAAGGAAGCTTCCAAATATTGAGAAACAAAAAAAACTTTTTTAATCAGGCCTTTCCCAACAGAATGGAAACACAGTATGTTGGATCATTGCTATAATAAACTCAGAAGAATTTGTAATGAACTCAAAAGCAAACTAAAAAGAAAATTAGACATTTTAATTAAAAATAGTGATTGGACAATGCATGCTAATAACAATTTTGTAATTAAACTTATCAGATGAAATTTTAGACAAAATACAACTGCTCCTCTAGGTTTTGGCCTAAGTTTTGCAACTTCAAAAAACTTAATATGTTGAAATTGCAAAAGCCTTTTGTAACTTTGAAAAATTTTCTAATTTATCCTCTGATGAAATTAATATTATTTAAAGGAAGGGTATATAGCTCTATGTTAAAACCAAACATTCCCAATTGCCCTCAAAGATTCTTTAAGTCTTATGATACACTTAAAAAACAATAAAAATTTGCGCCTTACTAAAGCAGACAAAATAAATGCAATAGTAATTATGAAAGAAAATGATTCCCAAGAAAAAAGAATAATCTCTTAGATGATACTGAAACCTATTCTAAACTTAGGAAAAATCCCCTTGAAAAACCCTTAACAGCAATTTCAAAAAAAAAAATAAAACTTCTCCTGAAAGGCAAAGATGAATTAGTCAAACAATATACTTCCACTAATCCATCTTTACCTTACATGTATCGACTAATAAAAACACACAAACCAGGGAATCCAGTCAGACCAATTATTAGCTCCATAGGGGCAGTTTATATAAATTATCCAAATGGCTTGTTGATATTTTTAGCCCTATTGTTGGCAAAATTTCTAACTTTAATGTTAAAAAAAACATAGACTTGGTTGATAAATTAAGCTCCTTGACTGACTTAAATGATTTTAACATGGTTAGTTTTGATGTTACTTCCTTGTTTACGAAAGTTCCTGTTATGATTTATTAAGTTTCTTATCTGAAGAACCGTTAACTATGATTTACCATTGCCAGTTCCCCACTATCATTAAACTTATTAAACTTTTCATTGTTGATGCAAAATTTGTATTTTAAAGATAGTTTTACACTCAGAAGTTTGGTATGGCAATGGGAAATCCCCTTTCACCTATTCTTAGTAAAACCCATACATGGAATTTTTTGAAACAAGGTTGGGTTAACACAATCCTCCCTAATAGACTAAATGGTTCAGATATGTTGATGAATTTTGTGTTTTTATGCCCAAAAATGTAGATATACACCATTTCCTTGGAAAATTAAATAGCTTAGCCCCTTCTATAAACTTTACTGTTGAGTTTGAAGAAAATAACAATTGCCTTTTCTAGTGTTTTTAATTATTAAGGGGAATAATGAATTCAAATTTAAAATTTACAGAAAACCTACAAATAACTGTTCCTATGTCCACTATTATTCCTCGCATCAAGATAGATCAAACTGTCTGTTTTCTCAAACAATGTTTTTGAGGCTTTACGAATTTGTAGTCCTGATTTTATAGATGAGGAAATATCCAAAATTTATGAAATAGGTAATGATTTAAATACCCAAGAAATGTAATTGATAAATCTTTTAAAGTTGCTAGAAACACTTTTATAATCCAAAAAGGGACAAACCCGCCTTATTCAACTAAAAATATGTTGATTCTCCCTTACCATGAAAACTTTGTTGATATTTCCTTCTCTTCTTAAGACTTTTAATATTAAAGTTGTATTCAAAAATCTTGATACAGTGAAAAAACTTTTGATGAAGAATTTCCCCCCAAAATGCTGATGGATGTGTCTATAAGATTCCTTGTAAAATTTGCGATAAAGTTTATTACGGTCAAACTGGTAAAAATCTCGAACTAAGATTAAAACAACAAAAAATATAGCATTAGAATGGACCCAAAATTCCAATGCTCTATTTATTCATGTAAGAGATTTTAACCATTCCAATTGATTTTCAAAAAGTTGGAAAGTAGTATCAAGCAAGTCCATGGTCGACAGGAAAAATTAAATTTAATCTTGTTTCATAAAAAGCAGTTTTGACAATAATATGAATATTTCCTTTGGTTTATATAAATTAGATCCATTTATAATTTAAAAGAATTTGGGAAGAATTTAATAATACACTGGACAAATAATAATTTTTAAATTTTTCTTGGGTAAAATAGCATGGGGGTGAGTTGTGCAAGGGACCTATCCAAGTTGGCTCGCTGCGCGTCACGTGTTTAACCGTTTGTGGGGTCTGATAGTGAGGTGCTGGCCGGACCCCTTATATAGCTTCCTTGGATGCTTTACTTTCATAGTTCCTTGATAATGTGAGTAGTCACGAAAGCGCTTGGAATTTCTCTATTCTTTCAGAGTGGTTGTTTTGCATATTTTGAAATCACCTGTTACTGTGATCTTATTGCATATAATATATAATATATATATATATCTAATTTTATATATATTTTATATATATATATATATTATATATATATAAAATATATTATATATATAAATATATATATATATATGTATATATATATATATATATATATATATATATATATATATATATATATATATATATATTATATATAATATTATATTATATATATATATATATATTTAGCACCTATCCGATTCCCACCAAGGCAGGGTTTGGGCCCCAAAAGAAAAACTTTCACCATCTTCACTCCATCACTGTTCTTGCCAGAAGGGTGTGCTTTACATTATAGTTTTAAACTGCAACAAAAACTCTCCTTCAGAGTGCGCCCGTTTTTTCCCATCTCAAGGATCAAGTCCGGCTGCATGTTTCCTAATTCTTCATGATGTTACTTTACTCCACTTTCCAACAGCACGTCAAGTATTAAAAACATTTGTCTCCATTCTTCTATCAAACACGCTCCGCATGCCCTTGGAGCAAGCCCTCGCACACAAAACCTCTTTACCCCTCCTCCAAGTTTTCCTAGTCGCCCCTCCCCGCCTTCCTTCCTACAGATGATTACACTCTTGAAGTCTTTGTTTTGTTCCATTCTCTTACATGTCCGAACCACCTCAAACCCTTCCTCACCCTCTGGCAACAGTTTTGCAATTCCGCACCTCCTTCCTAACTTCCAAACTACGAATTCTCTGCATTATATTTCACGCCAACCATTGCCCTCAGACATGACATCTCCACTGCTCCAGCCTTTGTCCTCACTGCAACATTCATCACCCATGCTTCACACCCATATAAGAGCGTTGGTAGAAAACTATTGGTAAAACTATACTTCTCATACATTCCCCTCTTTGCTCCAAGGACAAAGTTCTTTGTTCCACACACTCTTAAGGTGCACCACTCCACCCTTTTCCCTCATCAGTTCTATGATTCACCTCATCTTTCATAGGCCATCCACAGGACACGTCTACTCCAAATAATCTTGAAAAAATTCATCTCTATCTCCCTCCTCCATATCTGCCTATCCCCCCCCCCATATACTTTCGATGCAGCCTCTCAACAGCATACAGATGTCGTCGATGACTAGCCCATAAAGTCCTGACGAATCTAGTGTTTTCTAACTCTATGTGAAAGAAAGAGTCTGTATCAGATATTTTCAAAGTCGTGTGCAGTTGACGACTGACTCCCGTTTACACACCCCCCGCTCACGTAACACACTATCTACTCCCACACATCCTCCCAGAACTGCATACTTCCACCGATCTCATGAACACCTCCCCAAATGCCAACAGTGTCATCAGCAAAGAGCAACAGTGATAACTCCCATTTTATGTGGTGATTCTATTATCTTTTTAAACTCCACGCCTCTTGTCAAGACCTCGATTTAATTCTCTTACAACCCCATCTATAAATATATTTAAACAAACCACCGGTGACATTCACACATCCTTGGGTCTTAAGGCCTACTTTTAGTACTCTGACTTGAGGCATCACTATCCTCGTTAAAAAACTCTTCACTCCTTTCAGTAACCTACCTCCTATACCTTACACCGGCAACATTTGCCACATTGCCCCCCTATCAACCCTGTCATACGCCTTTTCCAATCATAAATGCCGCACAAAAACCTCTTAGCATTATCTAAATACTTGATTCGCTTATTGTTTAACTGTAAACACATGGTCCACACAACCCCTTACCTTTCCGAAAGTCTCTTGTTCATTGCTTATTCCTATTCTCGTTTCTTACCTTAATTCTTTCATAATAACTCTACCATACACTTTACCAGGTATACTCACAGTCCTATCCCCTATAATTTTTGCACTCTCTTTTGTTCCCTTTGCCTTTAGACAAAGGAACACTATGCATGCTCTCTGCCAATTCCACTAGGTACCTTACCCTCTTCCATACATTTATTAAGTAATAAGCACCAACCACTCCATAACTATATCCCCACCTGCTTTTAACATTCTATCTTTCATCCATCAATCCTGCTGCCTTACCCCTTTCATTTTTACCTTACTGCCTCACGAACTTCCCTCACACTAACAACTGGCTCTTCCTCACTCTACAGATGTTATACCTCTTTGCCCTATACACGAAATCACAGCTTCCCTATCTTTATCACATTAACAATTGTACATTCAAAATATTCCCATCTTCCCCAAAAAAAAATACCTCTAACTCTCCATTTAATTATATATATATTAATATATATATATATATACTATATATATATATTATTTATATATCATATTTATATATATATATATATATATATTTATATATATATATATATATATATTATATATATATAAATATATGTAGGTTAGTAGGTTGGTAGACAGCAACCACCCAGGGAGGTACTACCGTCCTACCAAGTGAGTGTAAAATGAAAGCCTGTAATTGTTTTACATGATGGTAGGATTGCTGATGTCCATTTTTCTGTCTCATAAACATGCAAGATTTCAGGTACGTCTTGCTACTTCTACTTACACTTAGGTCACACTACAAATACATGTACAAGCATATATATACACATCCCTCTGGGTTTTCTGCTATTTTCCTTCTAGTTCTTGTTCTTGTTTATTTCCTCTTATCTCCATTTGAAAGTGGAACAGAATTCTTGCTCCCTAACCAATGCGTCTTGTAAGAGGTGACTAATATGCCGGGAGCAAGGGGCTAGTAACCTGTTCTCCTGTATAAATGACACAATTTAAAACTTTCGCTTCTCTTTTTGGGCCACCTTGCCTCGGTGGGATACGGCCGGTTTGTTGAAAGAAGAAGAATATATATATGGTGATCAAAATTATTGCAGTGTTTGTGCATTTATTTAAATATTTTTGCTGTAATAATTAATATATGTTTAACATTTTTTGATTGTTACCTGCAAACTTTGCACCATATAATTTTTATAATAGTATTATTCATTTCTTAGAAGCTGCATTGCAACTCTGTGTTACAGTGTCAATGTTGCTATAACAAGTACAGTTAACATTTCGTGTGTATGACATTTAATTTCTCAAATTTCCTTTGTTTGCAAATACCCTAAGGTATCTCTAGTTCAGATGCTCCATGCCACACTTGTACCTCCATTCAGTTCTTTAAAAATATGTTAATATGGACAAATTTAACATTTGTACATAAAGTGACTTAACAGAAAGACAAGATAAACCTAGTCAGGCCAGGTCATATCCACTTAAGGAAGGAGCACGGTATCAGACCTACTAGCACAAGCTAGTCAGGTAGAACTCACACCCACCCTCATCCACTCATGTATTTGTCTAACCTATATTTAAAACTACAAAACGTTTTAGCTTCTATGGCAGTGCTCGGGAGTTTGTTCCACTCATCCACAACTCTATTACCACACCAATGCTTTCCTATATTCTTCCTGAATCTGAATTTTTCCAAATTGAAACTATTGCTGCGAGTCCTGTCTTGGCTAGATATTTTTAGCATGTTATTTGCATTCCTTTTATTTATTCTTGATTTTCATTTTTACACCTCAACCATAATCCTACGCCTTTCTAGAGAGTGCAGATTCAGAGTCTCAGTCTATCTTCATAGAAAGATGTCTAATACACGAGATAAATTTTGTCATCCTCCTCTGTACGTTTTCCAGTGCATTTATATCCATTCTGTAATACAGTGACCAGAACTGAGCAGCATAATCTAAATTAGGCCTAACCAAGGATATATAGTTGAAAAACAACCTGAGGACTTCTATTATTTTTGCTTCTTGATATAAAGCCAAGGATTCTGTTCGCCTTATTGCAAAAAATTATGCACTGTTGCCTTGGTTTTAGATTAATGCTAACCAGAAGTCCTAAATATTTTTTGCAATCAGTAATATTAAGATCTACAGTATTTAGTTTATATGGGGCATGGTGATCTTCCTGTCCAACATGCATCTACCACTTCTCCGACCATTGCACCAATCTATTCAAATCATCCTGGAGTGCTCTAGTGTCCTCATTAGAATGAATTGGATAGAATTTTTTGGTGTCATCAGCAAATTTGGTTATGTTGCTCTTTATTCCATCATATATGTCATTTATGTAGATTGTGAGCAACAAGGGGCCCAACACTGACCCCCTGAGGAACACCGCTTGTGACGTGCCCCCATTCTGATTTCTGGTAGATAAGACACAAAGGCAACATTTCGAAATAAAGTTGCCTAAATGTTGCCTATGTGTCTTATCTACCACCTGTCGGTATTGTATACCATTTTGATATTCACTCTGTCAGACACTGCAACACAATGGCATCTTGGTACAGAAGAGAAAACACCTTGGACAACTTTTTCAAGTGAGAACTGTTTGATCTGAGAGGGACGTGACCTCTCAGTGGCTACATCCTCACTACAACTACTCTGCAACTCTCCTTCCGACAGTATTTAAGTCTCTACACTGTCGCTTGATCTTCAGTTAGTTCCAGACTTTTGAACAGAACTTCTCCAGGCTGAGTGACTGACAACCTCAAATCTACGACTTCAGGGGTGATGGACTGATTACATCGTCTTCACATCTCTACTGCTCCCGCCTACTTTCTGTACTCGACTGAAGAAGCCTACTGTGTAGGCGAAACGTTTCGAAATAAAGTTGCCTAAATGTTGCCTATGTGTCTTATCTCAAACCTGTCGGTATTGTATACCATTTGATAATCATTCTGATTTCTCCCCATTTATGCAAACTCTCTGCTGCCTATTTGTCAGCCATGCCTTTACCCAGGAAAAAAAATTCTCCTCCTATTCCGTGTGCCTTAAGTTTCCTCAATAGCCTCTGGTGTGGAACTCTATCGAAAGCCTTACTGAAGTCCATATACACAATATCATATTCATTACCATGATCTACCCCCTCAAACACCTTAGTGAAAAAAGTTAGTAAATTCGTAAGACAGGAACGCCCCTTTGTAAAACCGTGTTGAGATTCATTAATCAGTTTATGCCTTTCAAGATGGCTATGAACTGTCTCGGCAATTATTGATTCCATAAATTTTCCCACGATGCTAAGGTCCTGTCTCCTGCTTTGTAAATAGGTACTATATTTGCCATTTTCCACTTGTCTGGCATTATGCCATTTTGTAGTGCTATGATGAAAAGATTAGCCAAAGGTTTGCTAAGTTCCTTTTTACATTCCTTTAAAACTCTTGCAAACAGTTCACCAGGGCCTGGGAATTTATTAGGTTTTAATTTCTTTATTTGTCTGAGGACCATGTCACTAGTTACCCCAGTCGTCCTGTTCTACGTAAGTAAGTTTCTTCATGTATACACAAATAGTTACATAGATTATCATACCTAGCAGCATATGCGTAGAGAATCTAGGATAGGATAGCCCAAAAAAAGTCATTGTGACTTATTTCCATTAGGAGCCTTTTAATTTATTATTTCTGGAATTTCACTAGTGTCTTCCTGAGTAAAAACTGAGAGGAATTAAGTGTTGAAAATCTCACACATATCCTTATCACTGTCAGTGGTCTGACCTGAGTTACTCTTACGTGGGCCTATCTTGTCCTTAATCTTACTTCTGTATAAATGAAAGAACCCTTCTAGGTTAGTCTTCGAATCCCTTGCAACTGTAGCCTCATAATCCCTTTTGGTTTTTCTTATTCCTTTTTTTTTTATTTATTTCTCTCTTTAACTGAATATATTTCTTTCTTAACTGCCCTTTCCCTCTTTTGATATGCCTGTATATGCCTCTCTTTTGACCACTGAGATGTTTTAATCTCACCGTTCACCATTGCCTGTATCACAATCTAAGTCACTCTGTCTGACTTTTCTGGGTTATCTTAGGTCCTTTACACATATGCTGCTATGTATGACATCTATGTAACTGCATTTGTGTTAACCTGATGAAACTTACTTATTTAGTCACATGTTTCAGCTGTGGTCAACGAACACATTATAGGTCGGAGTCTACAAAACGTTTGTCCAAGTCACATATCTGGAGTAGCTCCAACGATCATTTCAAAGATCTGTATTGTATATACCATGAATGTTCAGGTCGTGCCATAGAGAAGTGTAATATCAAAAGTCTGCTGCTTCTAGCCGCAGATGGATGGATGCGCTTTTCAGAACCCATGACAAAACCTCTAGTAGAAATGGGTGTAGCAGCAGTATTCACTTCCTCAGTTCGAGGGAAAGTCTCACGCTCACAGAAAAAAAACAAACACAGAGAAGATTACTGTATTTAAATCTCTGTATTCAGTTCCGGTTCGCAGTGCGTTTGACACTCTCAGTGTTGAAGTACTTGCTGTTACCACTGTCAAAACAGTGGTAACAGGCATCATACCAAACATCCCAGGAAGTCTATCCATGCCTCCAAGCCACAAGCCATTAATAGCTCTGACTCTGACGTCATGGAGGAATTCTCGTGTCTTCATGTACAGTATGAAAATCTCAGTGGACCATCAGTAGAGTCCTATGTAAGTAACAAAGCTATCAAAATCTTTATTGATTTAAGTTCAGTAATAAACATTGTACAGTCTTTCATGACACTGGCCTGCCTGCAACCATATTAACTGAACCATCAAGCATTCAAACTTTAGGTGGTGTGTCTGGTAGTACTCTGAGAGTACAGGAAGATCAGCAATTCACTTTGAGATTCAGGGGAAGTAGTTGTTTGCAAAATTCCCTAGTAGTCGATAACATTGTCTTCCCTGGTTGTGTAATTGATCTCAAGTTCATGGCAGAGCTTAAGATTCGCCTGAATCTGTCTGATTGGAAAGCTATTTTCATGGTGTTGATGTATCCTTCTGGAGAATGCATATTAGTTCCACTATTTGCCACTCAGTTTCTGAGTACGTTCATTGTCTAGAATCCTTTGAATTGGAGGGTTTCCGCAACAGCAGATACGCTAAGAGTTTGAACCCTTGTCCTGACCACCCCTGCAAAAGAGCTCACTTCACTTCTAGATTGACAGAGAAAAGTTAAGGGCAGGAAACAGTCTGAGGATGCTTACAATAACCTCTGCTCTAGCTTTAGCTGTGGTTGAGATGTTGATAGTAATCATGCTGCAAAATCCCTGATGGCAAGTGGCTAGTTAACAACAAAGTTACTGCCTGTACAAAGAAAGACGTCACTTTGTCAGCTAACTCGCTCACTCCATCTACATTATTTGTGAACAAAGCTTTTTAAGTAGACCACGTGCTAGTTGACAGTAATGCGTGGAGAGTCAAAGGTGTCTCTTGAACCATCACTGCACACTGCAAGACGTGGTAAACTGCAAGTTCTGGTAGTAAATGAGATTTCACCCTGAGAAAGAACACCACATTAGTAGATGTTTTCAGATTTCCTGTCCCTGTTAGAGTTGAAGGCAAAGTACCCGCATATCAGCTTTTAGGTGCAGTACTCCTAGGAGAATCTTCTACTGAATCTTCCAGCACCTGGCCATTGTTGGAAAATAACCTAGCTTTGACAGACTATCCTGGTGAAGTCCCTAGACTTATCAAAGTTCACAACAGTGTTCACTCTGCGGTGGTACTAGATGGTCAAACAATGTGTTTCACCTCACTTATTTCTCACCATTTTCCTCTCGATAAAATCACTAAACCCATTTATGTGTCAGCATACGTTTGCTTAATGCACAAAGATTTTTCTTTGACGAACTCCTTACCATGAAGGAGTTACCGAAAATTCTAATTCTCCGTGGAATGTTCCTCTTATTCCCATTCCTAAGAAAGATGAGACATGGCATCCTGTAATCAACTACCAGATATTAAATGCATATACAATCCCAGATCGTTTTCCTTTGCTAGTCTGAATGACTTATTGCAGAACATTG
Source organism: Cherax quadricarinatus (assembly GCF_026875155.1). Taxonomy (NCBI): domain Eukaryota; kingdom Metazoa; phylum Arthropoda; class Malacostraca; order Decapoda; family Parastacidae; genus Cherax; species Cherax quadricarinatus. The sequence continues at coordinate 54,938,693 of NC_069420.1, forward strand.
GTAAAAACAAAATCTTTTCGACACTCGATCTTTTATAAGGATTTTGAGTTTCCTCTTGATGACCACAATGAAAATTTGTCAACATTCTCTATGAGACAACTATCTGACGTACAGGAGCTCTATGTACCCGACAGAGTGAACTCACCCCAACCATTGAACACGACTGACTACACCATCAACAACCCCCCCCCTTTCCCACAGATCCCAAAGAATGAGCCTCCAACAAAGAGTCCGACGCTTCATCCACAAGAAGAACTTCCCTCGACCAAGAATCCTGAGTAACCTCCCCGAAGAAGTAGAAGAATGGATACCACCAGAACCATTCTATGTCCAATAACATGGATTAACGCTCCCCAATTTTGGGTGACCCACTTCTGTCAATCAACACCTTACAACTAACCTTGTAACATCTACAACCGTCCTACAGTAGGACACCACCTCAGAAACTGCTTAGCCAACCAAACTCAATCAAAGGAACTGCAACTACCACCTGCAGCTGCAGCCTTACGACTGACCTCTTGTGCAAAAAAGGGCAATTTCAAACAGTATACATCCTTCCAATTCAGCTGGTATAGCTGTGTGCAGTTGACGGGCAAGAGGTATACCTATCTTATGAATTCAACTTTTATTTCACGAATAACACAACATACACGCACACGTATTTAAACTGCACCAAAGTGGATATGCCACTTAACTTTAAAACCAGACCTCCCCCTCCACCCTCTTAAAGCTTTCCCACATTCCATCCTTACCCATCCTTCTTCCTTCCCCCATCTTACCAAAGCTCTGGTCAGAACCTCGCACGCTCTGTGACAACTGGTCATTATTAGTTCAGAAAGATTCCTCTCTTTCTAAATGCCAGTTTTTCAGGAAAGAGATGCAAAGTTTCTGGACCATGCAGTGGAACAGGATGGCATAAAGACATTAGAGTCCAAACTCTTTTCCTCTCAGAAATTATCTAGACCTATGACAGCAAATGACATTTGCTTTCATAGGCCTAGCTGGATTTTCGCCCACCTTCATAGTCGGATTTTCTTCCATAGCTACGCCGCTGACACAGCTTCTCAAGAGGGATGTGCCATTTGACTAGATTTGAGACCAGAAAAGAAAATGTTACACTTAAGAATAGGTTAACATCATCCCATGGATATTATTTTGGTGATGGATGGCAGTAAAGATAGTGCTGTTTATTAGAAAGAGTCCAATAGTAATCAACAGCCAATGGGTTATGTTAGTCATGTTCTTACTAAAGCCAAAACTAACTTCTCAGTAACAGTTAGAGGCCTGAGCCATTATCTGGGTCTTAAGTCTTTTTAGAGTCATTACCAATATCCCATCAAAATTTACACCGATTATTTGCTCTTGTTACCTCTCTTAGCATGAGAACCTCTCAGGAAAGTCTGCTTAGTGATCTCTCACTTTCAATAACTATAACCCAAAATTTACTGTTCCTGGTAAACAAAATGTCGTTGCTGATGCCCTGTTGAGGCATATTGTTTTTGTTAAGGCAGACGATTCTTTCTCCCTTGAGGATCTAGAAAGAGCCCAATATCTAGACCCTGTTTGGTCACCAGTTCTTCGATTCATGACCAAGGAGGCTGTTGACTTGCAAGTCAAATTAATTGTATCGGTGAAGGAGTACTGTACCGAGTGGTAAAACTAGCTGATTCTGGCAGAACTGAGCAGCAGTTGGTGATCTCAGAGTTCCCTAGTACCAGTAACCCTGAAGTTAATCCATGATGTCCCAGCAGCAGCATGTCCAAGTAAAAACCAATGTGTCAGATAGGCAAGAATGAAATGTTTCTCACCTAAAATGGTAGCAGAAATTACTAAGTATGTGTATAAATATGTGGTTTGTCTCCATTCTTAAGTATCCCATCACAAAAGAGCATTGAGAGAGAACTTCTGTCGAAGTTCTTGACCTCGGAGAAGAACAACAAACACTTGCTTGTCATGGTTGATAACTTGACACGGTACTGTGAGCTTGTACCCATAATTGACAAAACTGCTAAAACAGTTGCTAATGCTTTCGTAGAATACGTCGTCCTCTGTCAAACTTGCTCAAACTTGGACAATGGGTCAGAGTTCATCAGAGTTCATCTATGGACGTTTGGCATACGCCAAACGTCCATATACATACAGGTATACAATACCTGTCGGTATTGTATACCATTTTGATGTTCATCTTGTCAGACACTGCAACACGTGGCATCTTGGAACAGAAAACACCTTGGACAACCTTTTCAAATAAGAATTGTTGGATCTGAGAGGGACATGAACTCTCAGTGGCTACATTCTCACTACTACTACTACTCTGCACCTCTCCTTCCGATAGTATTTAAGTCTCTGCACTGTCGCTTGATCTTCAGATAGTTCCTAACAATGGAACTGAACTTCTCCAGGCTGAGGGACTGACAACCTCAAATTCTACGACTTCAAGGGTGATGGACTGATTACATCGTCTTCACATCTCTACTGTTCCTGCCTACTTTCTGTATTCGAGTGAAGAAGCCTACTGTGTAGGCGAAACGTTTCGGAATAAAGTTGCCTAACTGTTGCATATGTGTCTTACCTAACAACGCGATAACTTACATTGCCAGGCACACCCTCTAAAGGGGACAAAAAGATACAAAACATCCAGGCCATGGGAAAACCTGGCTAGCCACAGCCACTCAAAAGGGAGAGGTTTTTTAGTGCCAGGAAGGAAAAAAACCTGGCAGGAAATGGCAGAAATCGTACACCAAATCCAGTCATTTATGGGGTGGAATCACAGTCGATGGCCTCCACTCCAAACCAACAGATACAGATATTAGTGTGGGAAAAAAGTACCCCCCCCCAGCACCACCAATGCCACCAATCAGATGACATTCTTCTTTGCAAATACAGGGTCTAAAGCCAGCAACAAACAACAAAATACCTTTTATCCGTGGACTGCTTACAGAGGCAAATGCAATGTTTGCGGCTTTCACTGAGACCCACATAAAGGATCACTTGGACAGCGAAATATGGATCCCAGGTTACAACCTATACAGATGCGACAGAGTGAACAGGCAAAAGGGGAGGGGCGGTTGGCCTGTATATCGCAGAGTCACTTATTTGCACAGAACTCCTAAATGACTCAAATGATGTAGTTGAAGTCTTAGTGGTAAAGATCGAAACCAAAATCTAGTCATTGTGACAGTCTACAAGCCTCCGGATACAACGTCCCAACAATTCCAGGAACAACTGTTGAAAATTGACCACTGTCTGGGAAACCTTCCAGCTCCTGCCCCCAACATCTTGCTCCTGGGGGATTTCAACTTAAGGCACCTAAAATGGAGGAACATAGCAAATAATGTTGCTGCAGTGATAACACCAGGAGGCAGCTCAGACGAGAACTCTCACACACACGAGCTTTTAAATCTCTGCACAAAATTCACCTTAAACCAGCAAGATAAGATAAGATAAGATTTCGTTAGGATTTTTAACCCCGGATGGTTAGCCACCCAGGATAACCCAAGAAAGTCAGTGCGTCATCGAGGACTGTCTAACTTATTTCCATTGGGGTCCTCAATCTTGTCCCCCAGGATGCTACCCACACCAGTCGACTAACACCCAGGTACCTATTTGCTGCTAGGTGAACAGGACAACAGGTTTAAGGAAACGTGTAGAAATGTTTCCACCCGTTGGGAATCGAACCCGGGCCCTCCGTGTGTGAAGAAGGAGCTTTAGCCACCAGGCCACCGGGCCCTACACAAATAATAGAGCCTACTAGACTGGAGAATACGCTGGACCTCATCTTCACTAACAATGATGATCTGATACGAAATGTCACAATATCAAAAACAATATACTCGGATCACAACATAATCGAGGTTCAGACATGTATGCGCGGAGCCCCAGACCGACAAAATGGGATCAGTCACGGGGGAGACTTCACCAAATTCAACTTCAATAACAAGAACATAAAGTGGGACCAAGTAAACCAAGTCCTAAATGATATAAGCTGGGAAGATAGACTAAGCAACACAGACTCCAACTTATGCCTAGAACAGATTAACTCGGTGGCACTCGATGTATACTCAAGGCATATTCCTTAAAGAAAAAGGAGGAGTAGATGTAAAATAGAAAGAGACAGGCACTCCCTTTACAGGCGACGGAAAAGAATAACAGAGTGGCTAAAAGAGGCCAATATATCTTCAATGCCTAGGGAGATACTGGTCAGAGAAATAGCAAACATCGAACTTAAGCTAAAGGAATCTTATAGGAGTCATGAATCGCGGGAAGAACTAAAAGCCATAAATGAAATCGAAGAAACCCAAAGTATTTCTTTTCTTATGCCAAATCAAAGTCGAGAACAACATCCAGTATTGGGCCCCTACTTAAACAAGATGGGTCTTACACAGATGACAGCAAGGAAATGAGTGAGCTACTCAAGTCCCAATATGACTCACTTTTTAGCAAGCCATTAACCAGACTGAAAGTCGAAGATCAAAATGAATTTTTTATGAGAGAGCCACAAAATTTGGTAAACACAAGCCTATCTGATGTTATCATGACACCAAATGACTTCGAGCAGACGATAAATGACATGCCCATGCACTCTGCCCCAGGGCAGTCAAGAACTGCAAGAAGCCCCTATCACGTGCTTTTAACATCCTATAGAGAGAGTGTTATGCAGGGTTCTGCATGGCGCTGTAATGTATATACAGTAGAGAAGGGTGTCATAATAGTATGAATCTTATAATTGTAAAGCATGATTTTATAATTCATAATGTGCTTTTGGGGATACTGTAAAGTAGGTTAAACTATTATTATTAAGAAACCCTGCTAGGGATTTATTTTCCAACTGTGTTTGGGTACGCGGGGTAAGCGTGGCTGGGAGGAGTCACGTGGAGTCAGCATGGTGTGGAGGTTGGCGTAGGAGATGCTGTGTATTTAAGCTAAGTTTGTAGTTGTGTACTCCTTTTGTTTAGCTAACCCAAGCCATAGGCTCTTCTATGGCTTACCTGTATGTTCACCTAGGCTCTGACATGGTCAGGGTGCTGTGGGATGAGTGAAGAAATAAGAAATGGGGTTGGTATTGGAGTAGAGTCGGCCTGGTGCTGACTAGGGCGAGTGTTATTGTTACTGGACTGCCAAGCAGCTGTTTCTTGTGTACCGTCATTTGGGCGTTTTAGGATGAAGGTGTTTCTAGAGTGTGTATATAGTGTTATGTTGAATAAATAGATATATTTTCCTAACTAGGATTTTTGCCTAACCCTCTGTTAACCAACCCATTGAAGTAACAAATACTGGTATAGCGCTTTCTGTTTTGACTGGGATAGCCCTTGGTGGCCTGTTTATGCCTGACATGTGTGTGACTTTTACCTTTCCCCATAGACAAGGCTCAAGCCCCCAGCTATCCCACTTTTCTGCATAACAGAGAGAGCATGGACACTGGGGTCGTCCAACAGTTACTAAAAACAACAGACATAGCCCTGCTCCACAAAGGGGACAGTAAAGCAATAGCAAAGAACTACAGACGTATAGCACTAACATCCCATATCATAAAAATCTTTGAAAGGGTCCTAAGAAGCAAGATCGCCACCCATCTAGATACCCATCAATTACACAACCCAGGGCAACATGAGTTTAGAACAGGTCGCTCACCGACCCAGAAATAGCTAAACTCCTTATGATTCAGAACCAAACAATCACCAAACTAACTCTAGAAATGCAGGAACTAAAGGCTAGCAATGCAGATTACCTCAACAAGATCACTGCTCTAGAACATAAACTAGACACTCTAGAACAACAAAGCAACACCCACACCCGGTCCCTAGACACCATCAACACTTTAAAAGACCAAGTCACCCTACTTACTACCAACATTACAGAGGAAAGATCAAGAGTGGACCAACAACTTGCCAGTGTCATAACCAACTTCCAAGACCATAATGACCAACAGCAGCTATCTGACGCTGTTGTAGTTAACAGCAAACATCTCCCACCCACAGTCACCCAAGAGACCTGCATGGAGACCACCCTACAGCTTATCAAGGACCACCTTCGCCTTAACATACGTAGTGATGAATTAAAGGATTGCAAACTGATGGGCTATCATGCGGGTAAAAACAGTGCTGTTAAATTCCAAACTATCTTACAAAGAAACAACCTACTAAAAAACATCTATTTCTATGAAAACTGATGTTTACGTCAATGAGTGCCTTACCAAAACGAGACAAAACCTTCTTTATCGACTAAGAAAACTGCGCTATGCCCAAAAAATCCACCAGTGCTTTGTGAGGGATGGAAAAATAGCAGTTAGGAACAGCCCATGGAAAGAGATACTTCATCTCCACAGAACATGACCTTAAAACATTCCTAAGTGAGGGGGACAAAACAGAATCAGAGTAAAGTGCAGATAATACCCATAGTCCACGGTTAGTGTTATATTGTCATAAATTTGTGCCCCCCTAAAATTCTAATACTCCAACTACTTTTAATTGTCATTGTTGTACTCAACGACCATTCTACCTCATAGTCTTAATTGTATTAAATATCTACAGAATCTATCTCCTTTTTTACAATTTAAACCACATCACTGTTCCTTCTTATTTTTTTTAAAAAACTAACCATAACTTGTCTTCAATAATTCTACCTCATTTTTAAAAAATACTCAATTGCCCAAATTTTATTAAATCCCTATTATTGCCCAATTTTACTTTAAACTATATTGATCAAACTTATTAAAAACTTCTTTTATTGACCATTTTTATTCCATACTTTTTTAACCTAGAAATTTTCAACTACAACTTTTTATCATCCTCTCTACCATCTTACTAGCATATTATAACCAAGTCATTGCCATTTTTATTTTTATCAATTCTTTTTTTTTATTATTTTGCTACCTTAATTTGTGTATTTTATCCTGTCAATTTAAATCAAATTATACTCTAATTCTTGTAAACAACTTATATAAGACCTTAGTGCAATTACAATTGAGAGTCTTATTCCTTTATTATATTATTAGATTAATCACAGTTTTACTCTAGCTTATTCTAGCTCAATACATAGTCAATACCAAATTCACTATACTAGACCATAGTGCAATTACTAGTGAGAGACTGGTGCTATTTGTAATTTGTATTTTTATATTATTGACTAAATTTTGTTGTACTAAAAGTCTTTCTAGCTCAAGACATAGTCAATCCCCAAATTCACTATATTAGACCATAGTGCAATTACTAGTGAGAGACTATTTGCTTTTTTTAAATTTTGTACTTTTATATTATTAGATTAAACCTATTGTACTTTAGCTCACTCTAGCTCAAAACATAGACCCACAAAAGTCATTATTAGACTTAGTGCAATTACAGTGGAGTTTTGTTCTATTTTTAATTTGTACTTTATATTACTAGTTTATACCTAGTTGTACTTTAGTTCATTCCAGCACAACACACAGACAACATCAACTTCATTATGTGTAGTAGTGACTATACCCTACATGACCAAAATACTCTAGCTATACTTGCCCAAAACTTCCAACCATACAGTATCAGTAGTAGAACCCCAACCCACACAACTAGGATATAAATAAACCATAACTTTAAACCTAGAAGATGATTGATCACGTTGACCCTGATCTAAACCCTCCATAATCTGACACCCAATCAAAACCTATTGGAAAGTAACTGCCTTTTTTACACAGCTCACAAGCCACCACTATCCTAAACAATGCTAAAAGTCTATCAGTACTTAACTACAACATCAGGTCCTTAAGCAAACACTATGATGACCTCCTAGCACCCCTTTGAATCACTAAAGACACCCTTCTCCGCATTATTTTTACTGAGACCTGGCTTAAGCAGGACACAATAGATATCTACCCTCTACCAGGATACACAGCAATTCACAACTGCAAAAAAAACCCAAGTTGGGGGGGTATTGCAATCTATTACTCTAACCAATTATCTGTCTTAGCCCCAAACTTGCTTTAGTGATAAAATATGGGGAATCATTTTGCTAATTTACTGTAAAAACCTTAAGACGCCTATAACAATCGGTGCCTTTACCGGATACCTCCCCAAAAAACATCCCAAATTTCAGTGAGAAATTAAAGTCCTAATAACAAACAGACAAATGAATAAGCACCACCTTCTCTTAGCTGGAGACTTCAACATCAACCTTGGCTTACTAGATGATCGCCTGTAACTGATTTCATCAACAATATGAACAACACACTTCTCATACCAACAATATCTAAACCCCCAAAGCTCACTGAGACAAGTGGCAACCATAAATAGACCACATATGGACCAATATACTAGCCCCCCTTAAATCAGGGTTTAATCACGATAGCACTACAGACCACTACCCTACCTTCCTCCTGACAAACTTAGTTTAAACACCACTTGAATACAACAAAGTCTCATTTAGACTCCATGACGAGGCCTCAGTAAGGAAGTTCACAGCTGACCTAGAGACTGTTGATTGGCCTACAGAATTCACCCCAAAGGGCCCAAAGGGATGATGACTGGACAGACATCTTTCTTAACAAAATTTCTTAGACTATACAACAAACATTGTCCTATAAAAACAAAACAGATCACAAACAAAAGGCTTGGTTGCCCCTGGCTAACCACACTTTCTGAAATCCACTGACAAGAAAAAACCAATATGAAAGCAATATAACAGGGCTTAATACCAAAGATACTCTTAAACACTATTCCCTCAGCTCTCACCAAAGTAATAAAAAAAGCCAAACAAATATACTATCCAGTAGATTCACGACACTAGAGGGGATATAAAAAAGACCTGGAAAACACTCTATCAGATTCTAGGGGCCCACAAACTGAGAAAAACCAAGAATATTGTCCTAACTAAACCTAATGAAACACCACTACATCCCACTGACACAGCTAACAAGATAAACGACTTCTTCTCAAACATAGGATCTAATCTCGCCAGTAAAATCCCACATACCAATGCCCATGCCGGGGGACTACCTAGATGGAAATTTCCCTAATTCCTTCTATCTTGCACCAAACTGAGCCCACGGAAGTCATTGAGATCATAAAGTCACTTAAAAATAACTCGGGGAATCTGTTCATGTCCCACCATTACTGACAGCGAGCGCCCATGTCCCTTTTTCCATGCTATTTTTATTACTTTTTAACAAGTCAATAGAGACTAGCACCTTCCCGAAACTACTCAAGATGGCAAGGGTTACACCAATACATAAAGGTGGTGACCCTACAGACTTAAACAAATTAGGCCCAAAATCTAACTTACCATTGCTATCCAAAATCTTTGAGAAACTCGTGCACAGGAGACTGTATTCATTTTAACGGCTCAAACATACTCAACCCCTGCCAGTTTGGATTTAGGAAAATTAAAAGCACTAATGATGCAATCATAAAAATGCTAGATCTGCTTTACACAGCATTGGAAAATAAGGAATATCCACTAGGAATTTTTATTGACCTAAGAAAAGCTTTTGACACAGTAGACCACGACATCCTACTCCACAAACTTGATCACTACGGTATAAGAGGTCATGCACTTGCTTATTTCAAATCTTACATTACTAATAGGTATCAGTACGTCACCATTAAAGACACAGCAGGAGGCCTGGTCACAGACCGGGCCACGGGGGCGTTGACCCCCGAAACTCTCTCCAGGTAAACAGCATCAGCAACACGGCCACTTGATACTGGAGTTCCGCAGGGAAGTGTCCTTGGTCCCCTGCTCTTCCTCATATACATCAATGACCTTCCAAACGTATCCCAACACCTGAAACCCATTCTCTTTGCTGATGACACGACTTATGTCATCTCTCACCCTAATCTTGCCACCCTCAACACCATTGTGAATGAGGAGCTGATTAAAATATCGACTTGGATGACAGCCAATAAACTTATGCTTAACACTGACAAAACCTACTATATTATGTTGGGGAGCAGAGCAGGAGATGCACAAATTAACATTAAGATTGACAACACTCTAATTACCAAAATAATGGGGAAAATTCCTAGGCTTATACCCTTTACCCAACAACCTGAATTTCAGCACCCATATCCAGCATATAGCCAAAAAAGTATCCAAAACGGTGGGATCCTCTCCAAGATACGATTCTACGTGCCGCAAAATGCCCTTCTCACACTATACCACTCATTTATCCATACCTCACCTTGCTATTTGTGCTTGGGGATCAACTGCAGGCAACACACCTAAAGCCCAAAAATAACCCCCCCCAAAAAGCTGCAGTAAGAATAATCACTAAATCCCATCCCTGGCAACACACCCCCCACTCTTCATAGATTAAACTTGCTCCCGTTCAGTACATCCACACTTACTACTGTGCAATCTATATCTACAGGGCCTTAAACTCTAATTCAAACCTTGACCTTTAAAAAGCTTTCTTGATAGTTTTTGACAGAACCCACAGGCATAACACCAGACACAAACAACTCTACGACAATTCCCGTGTCCGACTAAACCTTTACAAAAATTCAATGTATGTCAAAGGCCCTAAAATCTGGGAATACCCTACCTGAGAACTCTAGAAAATGCAGACACATTCATCACCTTCAAAACTACCATTAGAAAACATTTATCTCCCGGATAACACCCCGTCAACCCAACTACACGAATACCGCCTGGTGTTCACACTTACACTCACTCACTCATTTGACCATAAAAGGAAATATTAATCTCAGTCTTAAATAATGAATCCTGTGATACTCAATACTGAAACTATGTACTGTGCCAAAACAAAAGCATTCACATTGCTAAACTCACAAACTAGTATTTAGTCACTTAGCCATAATACCAACTTACCTCATAATTTGTAATATTTTACAATTAAGAATAAAACTAAGTATGCCCGAAATGCCTAGCCATGCTAAGCATTCTAGTGGTACACTCTGTAATCACAATTTTACTACATGTAAACCAAACAATAACCAAATTTCTGTAAACTCAGCATTGTAATCCTTATAGAGAATAAACTTTGAATTTGAATTTGAACTACTGGACAACTACAACAAAGTCCTAGATGCACTAGAAGACAAAAAGAATGCAGATGTAATATACACAGACTTGGCAAAAGCCTTCGACAAGTGTGACCATGGTGTAATAGCGCACAAAATGCGTGCTAAAGGAATAACAGGAAAAGTTGGTAGGTGGATCTATAATTTCCTCACAAACAGAACACAATGAGTAGTAGTCAACAGAGTAAACTCTGAGGCGGCTACGGTGAAAAAGCTCTGTTCTACAAGGCACAGTATTCGATCCCATCTTGTTTCTCATCCTCATATCTGACATAGACAAGGATGTCAACCACAGCACCGTGTCTTCCTTTGCAGATGACACCCGAATCTGCATGACAGTGTCTTCCATTGCAGACACTGCAAGGCTCCAGGTGGACATCAACCAAATCTTTCATGGGCTGCAGAAAACAATATGAAGTTCATCGATGAGAAATTTCAATTACCCCGATATGGTAAACATGAGGAAACTAAAACTTCATCAGAGTATAAAACAAATTCCAGCCGCAAAATAGAGCGAGAAACTAACGTCAAAGACCTGGGAGTGATCATGTCGGAGGAGCTCACCTTCAAGGACCATAACATTGTATCAATCGCATCTGCTAGAAAAATGACAGGATGGATAATGAGAACCTTCAAAACTAGGGATGCCAAGCCCATGATGACACTCTTCAGGTCACTTGTTCTATCTAGGCTGGAATATTGCTGCACACTAACAGCACCTTTCAAGACAGATGAAATTTCTAACCTAGAAAATGTACAGAGAACCTTCACGGCACGCATAACAGAGATAAAATATCTCAATTACTGGGAGCCCTTAAAGTTCCTGGACCTGTACTCCCTGGAATGCAGGCAGGAGAGATACATGATTATATACACCTGGAAAATCCTAGAGGGGCTAGTACCAAACTTGCACACGAAAATCACTCTCTCCGACAGCAAAAGATTCGGCAGACGATGCGACATCTCCCCAATGAAAAGCAGGGGTGTCACTAGCACGCTAAGAGACCACACAATAAATGTTAGGGGCCCAAGACTGTTCAACTGCCTCCCAGCATACATAAGGGAGATTACCAATAGACCCCTGGCTGTCTTCAAGCAGGCACTGGACAAGCACTTAAAGACGGTACCTGACCAGCCGGGCTGTGGCTCGTACGTTGGATTGCGTGCAGCCAGCAGTAACAGCCTGGTTGATCAGGCCCTGTTCCACCATGAGGCTTGGTCACAGACCAGGCCGCGGGGGCGTTGACCCCCGGAGCTCTCTCCAGGTAAACTCCAGGTCCTTGGCGTTCTGCCTGAAAGAACCCTGCCAAATATCTGTCCTGAATACAACTACAAGCTCACTACCTCTACGAAAACTCCACAACAAACTGGTAACCTTAAGCATCCTAGGGCTTTAGCTTCTATTTTAGTTCCCAAACCTGACTGCACTTTCAGGCTGCATTTATGTAAATGCAGTTAACTTACTAGATATTTAACCTCTCCCACACATTAAAGACCTTATTGATCGTGTGTCAGGAACACTGTACGTAAAACGATTAGATTTCCTATGAAGATATCAAGTGCCACTTACTATGTGTGGTCAAGATATTTCTTTCACTGCTCAAGACTGACTGTTCCATTATCTCGTCACACCATTTGGTGTATTCAGTGCAACCTCGTCTTTCCAGTGCCTGATGCACAAATTGACCTAAAACTTGTATGGAGGACTTATCAGTTATTCTCAGTTATGGTCGTTTTGCATCCTACTTCCTTTCCTGATGCTGTGCTGCTCACGGCTGCTTTCAGCTTTTTACTCTTTGGTGAACTAGTCACTGTAAGATCCTAAAGTTCAACCTACTTGTTTTATTGAATTTCTGTGGGTCAATTTGTTTATTTAGGCATTTGTCAATTACGTTATAAGTCGAGTCTAGCCGAGCATGTGAGAAAACACACACACACAGGCGAAAGGAACAAGAGAGACAAGGCTAAAATCAGTAGAGAACAACCAGAGTCGAGTGTGCAAACACCCACAGAATCACCCTCAGAATCCCACAGCCAAACACACCCCACACTCACAACCCCCCTCCCCACAATATGCAGTAGAATCCCATAGTGCTCTACCACAAACCCTCCAGATACGAAAAAGGATTTTGGAGTTTGTATAATACCAAGCACATCTCTTGAGGTGCACATCAACCAAATAACTGCTGCAGCATAAGGGCAACTAGGCAATCTAAGATAAGGATTCCGGCATCTCAGGATGGAATCGTTCCAGACCTTGTACACAGTGTACATCAGGCCCATACTGAAGTATGCAGCTGCAGTTTTGGAACCCACACCTGGTCAAGCACGTCAGAAAACTAGAGAAAGTGCAAAGATTTTCAATGAGGCTAGTCCCGGAGCTAAGGGGGGATGGTAATTCTTAGACAGCTGATTATCAAGAGCAGGAAGGAGAAAGTCATGAAAAGTGGACAAGTCAGGAAGATTACGAGAACGAGATTGACGAAAGAAATCAAAAGAGCTAATCAGGTCAATGCCAGCCCGATGGGTAGATGAAGTGGCAGAGGAATGGTCAAAACCAAGAAGTTCAAGCTGATGTTGGCAGAGTGTGACAGAAGACAGGTTAGTAACACAGTCAGTAAGAGAGAATTTTGACGAACAGCTGAGATAAGACGTTGAAGTTTATTCTGTAGTTTTAAAAAATTAATTTATGAATTATGGCGAGCAGTGTTTTTTTAACAAGAGTCCTTTAACAAGTGTCTTTGATAGATGGTTAGATAACTAACACACAGATTCACACAAACACAACTGTTATACTGTAAAGACTAACCCAAAATTGCTCCACAGCTTCCTGAGACTTGATCAGCTGAATAAGGTAAGCCTCAACTTCTACATTTGAAGCGTGCCAGCTGAAGTTGTCATATACATTTTCTGAAGTACATTCCTCATAGATAGGATTCATCTCTTTCACCGTATCACTCATCTGAAAAATAAATGATAATAATACTTAATGTAACATTTAATAGATATTCCATATCTAGATACCCATCAGTTACACAACCCAGAGCAACACGGGTTAGATCAGGTCGTTCCTGTCGTACACATAGATTTTGCAAAAGCTTTTGACAAGTGCGACCATAGTGTAATAGCGCACAAAATGCGTGATAAAGGAAAAACAGGAAAAGTTGGTAGAGGGATCTATAACTTCCTGACAAATTAAACACAAAGAGTAATAGTAAACAGAGTAAAGTCTGAGGCAGCTATGGTGACAAGCTCTGTTCCACAAGGCACAATAGTTGCTCCCATTCTATTCCTCATCCTCATATCTGACATTAACAAAGATGTAAGTTCCGTGTCTTCCTTTGCAGATGACACCCGGATTGCCATGGCAGTGACCTCCATCGAAGACAACACAAGACTCCAAGAGGACATAAACCAAATCTTCAAATGGGCCTCACAAAACAATATGAAGTTCAGTGAAGAGAAATTTCAACTACTAAGATATGGAAAACTTGAGGAAATTAAAACTGTATCAGGGTATACAAAAAACTCTAACTATAAAATAGAGCGAAAAAGTAATGTGAAAAGTCCTGGGGTGATAATGTAGAGGATCTTGCTTTAAAAGCCCAAAACAATGCACTGCTGGAAAATGATAGATAAATAAGAAAACCCTTTTTTAAAACTAGGGAACCAAGCCCATTTTTCTTTTTCAAATCCCTTGTTCTCTCTAGGCGGAATATGCTGTACCTAACTCCCCCTTTAAAAGGCAGGGAAATTGCGCCCGGGAAAGGTGACAAAGAATTTTTACGCACACAAAGCACGATAACACCTAAATTACTGGAATGGTTAAGGCCCCTTATCTGTATTCCCTGGAGTGAAAGGGAATAAAGATCAAAAGCCCGGAAGAGGAAAACCTTTTCCCCATAAAAAAGCACGGGCGCCACGAGTACTCGAGAGAAAAAACAAATAAAGCCCGGGGCCCCCAAAGACTGTTCATCTGCCTCCCAGCATACAGTGCTCATCATGGCTTTGGGTGAGGCCCTGGCATAATGCCGTGATGAAAATCAAAGGCCACCATACAGGGTGGGGGGGGACTTTTTTTGTCAGGCATTCTGCGGGAACAGTCGTTGATGATGTCTGGCCTGCGCCATACTTCACAATGTTTCTCTTTCCCTCACGGGCTGCCGTGGTCAGGGGAAGTGTTGCAATTTGTTTCTTATCTTCTCCATTTTTTTGTCCAGGTTTTCCCCTTTGGGTTTTTTGGGGCAAACATCTTTGATTATGGGAAAAAAGGAAGTATTTAACACCTGTAACTATACTCAAATAAAGGGTTTTCACAAAGGGGCACCAGACAAAGAAATAGTGAGAAAAGTTAGTGTTGTGTGAGCGTTCAGTGAGGAACTGGGGCAGCGTTTCGTGGTTTGGGGGCGGTGTTTAGTTACCGTTTACAAAACCCTTGGCCCGGCCCCCCCAAAAAGATTCTGTTCGTACCTTAAACTGTGTTTTTAAAAAAGCATTACTCTCTAACTGCAAAAAAAAAATAAAAATAAAAAAAATAAAAAATAAAAAAAAGGAAATAAGTTTGGAAGATTAAGAAAACGAAAAACGTAAAAAGGTTGCTCTAATGCTGGTAACACTTCCATCAAAATTACGGAAGTTACAATATATCCAAATTGTTAAAACAAATCACCTTCTGAGACCCCCTGGAAAATGAAGTTTCACGTCTTTTCCCAAAACATCTCGGGACAATTTTATTCAAAAAACTACTACTATTACTACCATTCCCACCAGTACTCTTATACTACTATTACTACTATATATACTATATACTACTACTATACACTTTTCCCCCTTGCGGCTTTTCTATCCCATCTACCACAATTATAATGGTTTCTTAGTTATTTTCTGAAATTTGACAGGTCCCCCCACAAACAAAAGGTCAGCAGGTTGGATCATCCCCCCGGAACAAACGGCTTCTTCCAAAAGGAACAAGCACTATTCCAAAGACTAAACCAAAAGGACCCCGTTTTGGAAATGGGGGGGCGCAGTTTGGCTAAGAGCTGCGGGACCACTCAATGGACTCCCTTGGGATTTGGGACAGGATACAAGTGAAAGTGCCTGGCCGTGAGGTGGTATGGACAAAAAAAATGCCCATCCTACCAAGAATTCCCTATGACGAAAGGCTGGCAAAGACCCTTTTCAGCTTTAATGGATTCAGTTGCTGGGAAAATACCCGGTTAGGATGACACCCGAACCTTTGAGGTGCTTCAGGTGGGAAGGTAAACCACCTCACCCAATTTTTTTTTTTTTTTTTTTTTTTTTTTTTTTTTTTTTTTTTTTTTTTTTTTTTTTTTTTTTTTTTTTTTAAACCTAGCACCCAGTGTTGTTTAAGGAAATATGGGGTACCTGTAGCGGGTTTAAACCGACCAAGGATTGCTTGAGTGAAACGAAGAGAGGTAAAGCTACAGAACCCTGATTTCCGAACTGTGGAGAGAAACATCATGCATTCCCCGGAGGGGCTCCCGCCCGTCAGGGCAGCAGGGAAAACCCCTGTTGTTCAGCCTCCAGCATCAAATAGTGCCCTAGCCACTGAGCAGCAGCCTCGTCCAAAGAAAGCTACAATAACCCGGAATCCAGGGAAGCCGAGGAAGCATAAGCGAAGTTATTGCTCCCGTGCTCAACCAATTCCCGATACTTCTGCTCAAGCTCTCATCTAACTGATGCACCTGTGTGATAAATGGTTTAAAACCTACAAGTTGAAGATTGAAACACTTATGCAACATATGAGAATCTTTATTGAGGAAACGTTTCGCCACACAGTGGCTTCATCAGTCCAATACAAAGCAGAAAGGTGATAAGATAAGATTTCGTTCGGATTTTTAACCCCGGAGGGTTAGCCACCCAGGATAACCCAAGAAAGTCAGTGCGTCATCGAGGACTGTCTAACTTATTTCCATTGGGGTCCTTAATCTTGTCCCCCAGGATGCGACCCACACCAGTCGACTAACACCCAGCAGGTTATTAATAGAATATTCAAGAGGTTGCTAGTAGAATTGCAGTAAATCAACCATTCAAATCATTATGAAGCTGTGTGTAGTCTGTGGTCAGTCAAACAAACGGGCTTCCGCATGCATAAATTGTCATTTCTGTGGAAATTGGTGTCACGCCCCTTGTGCAGATATCCAAGAACTAGCTACAAGCAGTATTAAAACAGGGAAGTGTTTTTGGGTATGCCCAAATGAGATAAATCTGTGGACTAAAATCACAAGGGTATTAAAAGAGGTCAACATCAAAGCTGCTTTCATAGAAAACCTAGAAGCTTTCTACAAACAGATGGGGAACATAAAAAGTCCGGGCTGAATGGTACTGCCCTTGAAACTGGGCCATTAGTCAGAAACTGTAAGGCTGGAGATGAGGGTCCTGGTATTCCCAGTAATTGGGGGCTGATAGTGCAGCCTGGGAGACAGTAATGGGGAACGGGAGGTGCTGTCCGGAGACAGTAATGGTGAAGCTGGAGTGCTGTCCGGGGAGACAGTAATGGTGAAGCTGGAGATTGCTGTCCTGGGAGACAGTAAGGGGGAAGCGGGAGATGCTGTCCTGGGAGACCATTAATGGTGAACTGTAATTTTGTCAGGTAGTCGGAATTATACGCGGAAGGAATACATTGAATGACCTCATAGGGGACAGGAGCCATAGTAAGGAAACAAGGGTAGTCAAAGATAAGATAAAACATATTGCAAACTAGAATACCGCAGAAATAGCAAACAAGAGGACTCCACTAGCAAAAGTAAAGGAAATTACCAAAAACAATGGGGGAGCTCCATTTGGGGGCTAGGGGGGATAGAAGTAAGACAGGGAAACATGCACCAACAGGGATACATTACAAAAACCAAAGGCAAACGGAACCAAGCCTTGCAATCTATGCACTCGTATCGCTGGCATGGGAAATCTGAAAACAAAATGGACGTGCAACAAATGACCACCTAGAAATGCCATGCCATATGACAACAGGAAAATGCAAACTCCCTTCCTGTAAGCTTTTCACCCTAACTGTGTACCTCCTCATACAGGAAAGAACTGGGGCTATAACTTAAATTGCCAGGCATACCATCTAAAGGGGACAAAAAGAAAACAAACATCCAGGCCATGGGAAAACCTGGTACCACAGCCACTCAGAGGGAGAGGTTTTTTAGGGGCCAGGAAGGAAAAAAAACTGGCAGGAAATGGCGAAATCGTACCCAAATCCAGTCATTCCGGGAGTGGAACCACAGTCGATGGCCTCCCTCCAAACCAACAGATACAGATACTAATGCCGGAAAAAAATCCCCCCCCATTTACCAAACAATACCACCAGTCGATAACATTCTTCTTTGCAAATATACAGGGTCTAAAGCCAGCAACAAACAACAAAATACCTTTAAATCCGGGGACTGCTTGCAGAGGCAAAGGCAATTTTTCGCGGCTTTCACTGAGACCCCATAAAGGATCACTTGGACAACGAAATATGGATCCCAGGTTACAACCTATACAGATGTGACAGAGTGAACGGGCAAAAGGGGGGGTTGGCCTGTACATTGCAGAGTCACTTGTTTGCAACAGAACTGCTAAATGCCTCAAATAAATGTAGTGGAATTTTTTAGCAGTAAAGGTCGAGAAACCAAAACCTAGTCATTGTGATAGTCTACAAGCCTCCGGATGCAACATCCCAGAAATTCCAGGAACAGCTGTTAAAAATTGCCCAAACTGTCTGGAAAAACCTTCCAGCTCCTGCACCCAACATCTTGCTCCTGGGGGTTTTCAACTTAAGGCACCTAAAATGGAGGAATAAAGCAAATAATATTGTTGCAGTAATAACACCAGGAGCAGCTCTGATGAAAACTCACCAACTCACGCGAGTTTTTAAACTCTGCACAAAATTCAATTTAAACCAGCAAATAATAGAGCCTACTAAGACTGGAGAATACCCAAAGACCTCATCTTCACTAACAATGATGATCTGATAAGAAATATCACCAAAATCAAAAACAATATACTCAATCACAACATATTGAGGTTCAGTCATGAAATGCGCGGAGCCCCAAGACCGACATAAGGAGATTAGTAACGGGGGAGCATTCACCAAATTCAACTTCAATAACAAAAACATAAAGGGGGACCAAGTAAACCAAGTCCTAACCGATATAAGCTGGAAGATATACTAAGCAACACAGACCCCCAACTTATGCCTAGAACAGATTAACTCGGTGCACTCGATGAAATGCAAAAAGGCTTATTCCTCTAAGAAAAAGGAGGAGTAGATGTAAAACAGAAAGAGACAGGCGCTCCCTTTACAGGCGACGGAAAAGAATAACAAGCGGCTAAAAGAGGTCAATATATCTGAAATGCGTAGGGAACATTGGTCAAGAAATAGCAAGCATCGAATTTAAGCAAAAAGAATCCTTTAGGAGTCAGGAATCGGGGGAAGAACTAAAAGCCATAAATAAAATCGAAAGAAACCCAAAGTATTTCTTCTCCTATGCCAAATCAAAATCGAGAACAACGCCCCATATTGGCCCTACTTAAACAAGATGGGTCCTACACAGATGACAACAAGGAAATGAGTGAGCTATTTCAAGTCCCAATATGACTCATTTTTTTTAGCAAGCCGCTAACCAGACGAGATTTCGAAGATCAAAATGAATTTTTTATGAGAGAGCCACAAAATTTGATTAACACAAGCCTATCCGATTTTAAATTCCTGACGCCAAAATGACTTCGAACAGGCGATAAATGACATCCCCATGCACCCGGGGCCCAGGGCCAACTCTGGAACTCTGTGTTCATCAAGAACTGCAAGAAGCCCCTATCACGAGCCTTTTCCATCCATGGAGAGGGAGCATGGACACGGGGTCGTCCCACAGTTACTAAAAACAACAGACATACCCCCACTCCACAAAGGGGGCAGTAAAGCAACAGCAAAGAACTACAGACCAATAGCACAAACACCCATATCATAAAAATCTTTGAAAGGGTCCTAAGAAGCAAGATCCCCACGCATCTAGAAACCCATCAGTTACACAACCCAGGGCAACATGGGTTTAGAACAGGTCGCTCCTGTCTGTCTCAACTATTGGACCACTACGACAAGGTCCAAATGCACTAGAAGACAAAAAGAAAGCAGATGTAATAATACAGACTTTTTCAAAAAGCCTTGACAAGTGTACCAAAGGCGTAAACGCACAAAATGCGTGCTAAAGGAATAAAAGAAAAGTCGGTCGATGATCTTTAAATTTCCTCACTAACAGAACACAGAGAGTAGTCCCTCCAACAGAGTAAAGTCCCAGCAGCTAAAAGGTGAAAACCTGTTCCACAAAGGCACAGTACTTTCGCTCCCATCTTGTTCCTCATCCTTATATCCGACATAGACAAGGAAGTCAGCCCACAGCACCGTGTCTTCCTTTGCAGATGACACCCAATCTGCATGACAGTGTCTTCCATTGCAGACACTGCAAAGCCCAGGCAGACAACAACCAAATCTTTCAGTGGCTGCAGAAAACAATAAGAAGTTCAACGAAGAGAAAATTTCAATTACTCAGATATGGTAAACATGAGGAAATTAAATCTTCATCAAGTAAAAAAACAATTTTGGCCACAAAATAGAGCGAAACACCAACGTCAAGACCTGGGAGTGATCATGTCGGAGGACTCACCTTCAAGGACCATAACATTGTATCAATCGCATTTTGCTAGAAAAATGACCGGATGGGTAATGAAACCTTCAAAAACTAGGGGGGGCCAGCCCATGATGACACTCTTCAGGTCACTTGTTCTATCTAGGCTTTGGGAATATTGCTGCACACTAACAGCACCTTTCAAGGCAGGTGAAATTGCCCGACCTAGAAAATGTACAAGAACTTTCCCCGCGCGCATAACGGAGATAAAACACCTCAATTATTGGAAACGCTTGAGGTTCCTAAACCTGTATTCCCTGGAACGCAGGAGGGAGAGATACATGATTATATACACCTGGAAAATCCTAGAGGGACTATTACCGAACTTGCCACACGAAAAAACACCCACTACGAAAGCAAAAGACTTGGCAGACGATGCACCATCCCCCAATGAAAAGCAGGGGTGTCACTAGCACGTTAAGAGACCATACAATAAGTGTCAGGGGCCCGAGACTGTTCAACTGCCTCCCAGCACACATAAAGGGGGGTTACCAACAGACCCCTGGCAGTCTTCAAGCTGGCACTGGACAAGCACCTAAAGTCAGTTCCGGATCAGCCGGGCTGTGGCTCGTATGTTGGTTTGCGTGCAGCCAGCAGCAACAGCCTGGTTGATCAGGCTCTGATCCACCAGGAGGCCTGGTCTCAGACCGGGCCGCGGGGGCGTTGACCCCCGGAACTCTCTCCAGGTAAACTCCAGGTACCTATTTGCTGCTAGGTGAACAGGACAACAGGTGTAAGGAAACGTGTCGAAATGTTTCCACCCGCCGGGAATCGAACCCGGGCCCTCCGTGTATGAAGCGGGAGCTTTAGCCACCAGGCCACCGGGCCTGCACTTGTGTCTTATTTATCATCCTTTTCATCTTCCACTGTTCTTGCCTGTACTGGACTGATGAAGACACTGGCTGGCGAGACGTTTCCTTCAAAAATAAAGATACCTAAATGTTGCACAAGTCTCTCACCTATGATCTTGCTGGCTTTCTAAATTATTTATACAACAACTGTGACTTATTTCTGATCAGAAGAGACATTCTCCGATTATTTCACAGAAACCAACTTGGCTATAAAACTGGAAAAAGAACTTAAATGAGCGCTAAAGCAGGCCTGCTGGCCCATTTTAGTCAGGTCAAACTCACACCATTACACACCAATTCATGTACTGGTTTAACTTATTTTTAAAAGTACTCAAGTTTTTAGCTTCAATTACGCTACTCGGGATTTAGTTTAAATATCTTTCATAAATCTAAACTTTTCCAACTTAAAATCATTATTGCTTGTCCTGTTTTAGTTAGATATTTTAACATGTTACATATAGCCCCTTTATTTATTCCTATCTTCTATTTATACTCCTTTCCAAAAAGTGGCAATTCAGTGCCCTCAGTCTGTCCTCGTAGGAAAGATTTCTAATAGATGGAATCAACTTTGTCATACTTATCAACTTCGTCATACTTATCAACTTCGTCATACTTATCAACTTCGTCATACTTATCAACTTTGTCATACTTATCAACTTCGTCATACTTAACAACTTTGTCATACTTTTCAACTTTTTCATACTTATCAACTTTGTCATACTTATCAACTTTGTCATACTTATCAACTTTGTCATACTTATCAACTTTGTCATACTTATCAACTTTGTCATACTTATCAACTTTGTCATACTTATCAACTTCGTCATACTTATCAACTTTGTCATACTTATCAACTTTGTCATACTTATCAACTTTGTCATACTTATCAACTTTGTCATACTTATCAACTTTGTCATACTTATCAACTTTGTCATACTTATCAACTTCGTCATACTTATCAACTTTGTCATACTTATCAACTTTGTCATACTTATCAACTTTGTCATACTTATCAACTTTGTCATACTTATCAACTTTGTCATACTTATCAAATTTGTATACTTATCAACTTTGTCATACTTATCAACTTTGTCATACTTATCAACTTTGTCATACTTATCAACTTCGCATACTTATCAACTTTGTCATACTTATCAACTTTTTCATACTTATCAACTTTGTCATAAATTATCAACTTTGTCATACTTTTCAACTTCCCTCATACTTATCAACTTCGTCATACTTATCAACTTTGTCATACTTATCAACTTTGTCATACTTATCAACTTCGTCATACTTAAACAACTTGTCATACTTATCAACTTTGTCATACTTATCAACTTTGTCATACTTATCAACTTCGTCATAAATTATCAACTTCGTCATACTTATCAAAATTTGTCATACTTAAACAACTTTTTCATACTTATCAACTTTGTCATACTTATCAACTTTTTCAAAACTTATCAACTTTGTCATACTTATCAACTTTGTCATACTTATCAACTTTGTCCATACTTATTCAACTTTGTCATACTTATCAACTTCGTCATACTTATCAACTTCGTCATACTTATCAACTTTGTCATACTTATCAACTTTTTCATACTTATCAACTTCGCATACTTATCAACTTTTTCATAACTTATCAACTTTGTCATACTTATCAACTTTGTCATACTTTATCAACTTTGTCATACTTATCAACTTTGTCATACTTATCAACTTCGTCATACTTATCAACTTTGTCATACTTATCAACTTTGTCATACTTATCAACTTTGTCATACTTATCAACTTTGTCATACTTATCAACTTCGTCATACTTATCAACTTTGGCATACTTATCAACTTTGTCAATGCTTTTCCAACTTTGTCATACTTATCAACTTTTGTCAAACTTATCAACTTCGTCATTTCTTATCAACTTCGTCATACTTATCAACTTCGTCATACTTATCAACTTTGTCATACTTAAACAACTCGTCATACTTATCAACTTCGTCATACTTATCAACTTTGTCATACTTATCAACTTTGTCATACTTATCAACTTTGTCATACTTATCAACTTTGTCATACTTATCAACTTCGTCATACTTATCAACTTCGTCATACTTATCAACTTCGTCATACTTATCAATTTTGTCATACTTATCAACTTCGTCATACTTATCAACTTCGTCATACTTATCAACTTTGTCATACTTGTCTATATATCTTAAGTGCATTTATGTTCAGAACTGCACAGCAGCATAATTTAAAGAAGGCCTAAACAACGATATATGAAACTGAAGCATAACCATGATTTTCGTTCTGCCGACTGGGGTAATCTGACTAATGATTTTATTGACGAGGATCGTACGATAACAATGGGATCTACATTGGTGATTTTCTTTCTTAATAATGTACAACGTGAAGAGAAGTAAGTTAGGTCAGATAAAAACTGTATCAGATGGATGAATTGGAAACTAAAGCATTTATTAGCAGAGAAAAGAGGAAGATGATAATCAGACACATGTGCATCATCTGGGTATCTTTACTATAGACGTTTCGCCATCCAGTGGCTTTGTAAATACAAATTCGAGGACATAATTGGAAAACAGTAGAACTATAGTACATAAAAAAAGATAAAAAAGAATTAGAAAAAAGGCGAAAATAGGAATTTAAAGGAACATCAAAAGAGGCGAGTTCAATCTTATTGACAAATATGTTCATTTCAAAAGAGAAGTAAAAAAGAGGATTACAGAGGCTAAATGTGACTATGAAACTAAGGTTGCTAATAATTCAAAGGCTGATCCAAAAGGGTTCTTCCAAGTCCATAGGACAAAAGTCAGGAAAAAATAAGGACTGCTGAGGATTTGGGATGGATAGTTGACTGATAATGAAGTCTTTATTCAAGAAGATATAAATGATTTCCCAGGAAGTTACTAGATGGAGAGTTGGAGGTATCGAGAAGATGGAAGGAATATTTTGAGGAATTGTTGAACATTGATGAAGATGGGGCAGCGGTGATATCGTGCATTGGCTAGGGAGATACCACATCTTGTAGGAGTGAGGAAGAGCCAGACAGTGTGGGGGAGGTGTGTAAGGCTGAGGGTAGAATGAAAGGGGCAAAGAAAACAGGTGGCGTTATATTTCTGGAATGGTTGGTGCTTTTACATAATAAATATATGAAAGAAGAGATGATAACTAGGGATTGGCATGCACAATTCTTTTGTATAAGGCAAAAGGGGCAAAATAGTGTAAAAATTACTGGAGTATAAGCCTGCTGAGTACACTTGGTAATGTGTATGGTAGAGTTATTATCGAAATAATTAATGAAAATACTGAGAGAAGGGTATCAGATGAACAAGAAGGCTTTAGGAGTAGGGGATGTGTAGATCAGATTTTTAAATGTAGCATATAAGCGAGCTGTATTTAGATAATGGCAAAGACGTTTCCGTCGCATTTAAGAATTTGGAATAGACATGATAAAATGAATAGGGCAGCAATGTAGCAGATGTTGCAAGTGAATGGAATAAGTGGTAGGTTACTGAAAGCAGTTAAGAATTTTTAAGAGGATAGTGAGACTCACGTTAGAGTATGTCGGAGAGAAAGAAATTATTGCCTATCAAAAGTAGGCCTTAGATAGGGATGTGTGATGTCAACATGGTTGTTCACTATATTTATAGATGGGGCTTGAAGAGAAGTGAATGTTCAGGTATTAGCAAGAGAATCTATCATAAAGTGAGAGTTGTAACAGTTGTTTTTGCTGATGACACTGTACTTTTGGGAGATTCTGAGGAGAAATCGTAAAGGGTGGTGGAGGAATTTGGTAGGATATGGAAACGGAGATTTAAAGTGAACACAGAAAACAGTAGCTTGATGAGTATAACAAATAGTTTAGGTAATGAAAGCTTTGGATATCAGATTGGAGGTATGGAATATGGAGGAAGTGAAGGTATTTAGGTAATTGGAAGTGGACTTGTCAGCAGACAGGTCTATGAAAGATGAGGTGAATCAAAGAACTGATGAAGGGAAAAAGGTGAGTGGTGCACTGAGTAGTCTGTGGAGACAAAGAACATTTTCCATGGAAGCAAAGATGGGAATGTATGAGAGTATATGGGTACCAGTGCTCTTGTATGGTGGTGAATGTTACAACAAGGAAAAGGCTGCGGGCAGTGGAGAAGTTGTGTCTGAGGGTAATGTGTCGTGTGAATATTATGCAACAAATCCCTAGCTTGGAGATTAGAAGGTGTCGGGTTTCTAAAAGTATTATCCAGAGGGCTGAGAAGAGGTTGTTGAGGTGGTTTGGACATTTAGAAAGGATGGAATGATGGGCTTATAAATCTGTAGTAAATGAAGGCAGGGTAAAGATCGTCCTAGGAAAGGCTAGAGAGAAGGGGTAAAGGAGGTTTTGTGTGAGAGGGGTTTAGACTTCCAGCAAGTGTGTTTGAGGGTATTAGATAGGAGCGAATGGAAACAAATGGTTTTTATGACTTAACGTGCTGGTGGAATGTGAGTATATGATGGGATTCATTGAAACTCATCATCTATGAACACTGGCATGCAAATACGCTAAGCCTAGATTTCAGAGATGAAGAAATCTTGAAGATTAATGGAATAGCTAATAATTTAAAATACCCAATATACTTAAATTGATAAACTGCTAGAAATATATTTTACAATTCAAAAAAGGACAAATGATCATATTCAACTAAGAATATGTAGGTTCTTCCTTAACATGAGACCCTCCACATACCATCTCTACTTAAATTTGGGAAGAAATTAAGCTATGTTTAACAAGTCGTCGGCCATCCCACCAGTGTGTGTGTGTGTGTGTACTCACCTAGTTGTGGTTGCAGGAGTCGGGTCACAGCTCCTGGTCCCGCCACTTCTCTGGCAGCTACTAGGTCACTTTTTTGCTCCGTGAGCTTTATCATACCTCTTCTTAAAGCTATGTATGGATCCTGCCTCCACTCCATCACTTCCCAGACTATTCCACTTCCCGGCAACTCTCTACCTAACATCCGTGTTATTCACTTGAGTCTTCAACATCCAAATGTGACCCCTTGTTGCTGTGTCCCATCTCTGGAACATCCTGTCTCTGTCCACCTTGTCGACTCCTCTCAGAATTTTGTATGTCGTTATCATATCCCCCCTATCTCTCCTGTCCTCCAGTGTCGTCAGGTCGATTTCTCTTAACCTCTCCTCGTAGGACTTACCCTTTAGCTCTGGGACCAGTCTAGTTGCAAACTTTCTCTAATTTCCTTACAAGCTTGGCTAGGTGTGGGTTCCAAACTGGTGCTGCATATTCCAATATAGGCATAATGTACACAATGTACAGGGTCCTAAACTATTCCTTATTAAGATGTCAGAATGATGTGCTTAGGTTTCTCAGGCGCCTGTAAGCTGCCGCAGTTATTTGGTTGATGTGCACCTCAGAAGATGTGCCTGGTGTTATACTCCCCCCAGGGTCATTTTCCTTGAGTGAGGTTTGTAGTCTCTGACCCTTAGACTGCACTCCGTCTGCGGTCGTCTTTGCCCTTCCCCAATCTTTATGACTTTGCACTTAGTGGGGTTGAACTCCAGGAACCAGTTACTTGACTAGGTCTGCAGCCTGTCCAGATCCCTTTGTAGTTCTGCCTGGTCCTCTTCCGATGGAATTCTTCTCATCAACTTAACATCATCTGCAAACAGTGACACTGCAGAGTCTATTCCTTCCCCAATGTCATTCACAAACACCAGAAACAGTACCAGTCCTAAGACTGACCCCTGTGGAACCGCACTCATTACAGGCGCCTACTCTGATGCCTCGCGACTTACCATGACTCGCTGTTGTCTTCCTGACAGGTATTCCCTGATCCATTGCAGTGCCTTCCCTTTTATCCCTACCTGGTCCTCCAGCTTTTGCTCTAATCTCTTGTGTGGAACTGTGTCATATGCCTTCTTACAGTCCAAGAAATTGCAATCTACCTACCCCTCTCTCTTTTGTTTTACTGCTGTCATCCTGTCATATATCTTCAGTAGGTTTGTGACACAAGATTTCCCATCCCTGAAACCGTGCTGGCTGTTGTTGATAAGCTAATTCCTTCCTAGGTGCTCCACCATTCTTCTCCTGATGATCTTCTCCATGACTCTGCATACCATATATGTCAGTGACACTGGTCTGTAGTTTAGTGCTTTGTGTGTGTCTCGTTTTTAAAAACTAGGAACTACATTTGCTGTCTTCCGAACCTCAGGTAGTCGCCCTGTTTCTATAGATGCGTTGAAAATTGTTGTTAGTGGTACACAGAACCTATGGAGAGATGTTATCCTGCCGCACCGTCTTTGAGGTATCTAGTTCACTTAGCAGCCTCTTCACTTCTTCCTCCGTTGTATGTATTGTGTCCAACACTTGAATGTGTACCTCAGCTCTCCTTCTTTCTGGAGTCCCTTTTGTCTCCTCTATGAACACTTTGAATCTCATGTTGAACGCCTCACATACTTCATGGTCGATTCTTGTGATCTCCCCTCCTTCCTTCCTCAGCCTGATTACCTGGTCCCTGACTATCGTTTTCCTCCTGATGTGGCTGTACATCAGCTTCGGGTCAGATTTAGCTTTCGCTGCTGTCATTTTTGCATTACCGCAGGGCCTGCTTTCTTACCTGTGCATATTCATTTCTGGCTCTACGACTTCTTTCCTTATTCTCTTGGGTCATTTGCCTTCTATACTTCTACCATTCTCTAGCACACTTGGTTATGGCCTCTCTACACCTTTGGGTGAACCAAAGGCTCATCCTGGCTTTCTCGTTATATCTGCTACCCTTAGTTACAAACCTCTCCTCAGCTTCCTTGCATATTGCTGCAAGATATTCCATCATCACGTTTACTGACTTCCCTGCCAGTTCTCTGTATCACTGAACCCTGTGCAGGAAATTCTTCATGCCTGTGCAGTCCCCTCTCTTGTAGTTTGGCTTCATTCGTCCTGCCCTTCCTGCTTCCCTCTCCACATGTAATTCTATGTATTCGAAGCTCAGAACTACGTGATCACTGGCCCCAAGGGGTCTTTCATATGTGATGTCCTCAATATCTGCACTACTCAAGGTGAATGTTAGGTCCAGTCTCGCTGGTTCATCCTCTCCTCTCTCTCTGGTAGTGTCCTTTACGTGTCTGTGCATGAGTTTTTCCATTACCACCTAAATCTTCTTAGACCTCCATGTTTCTGGGCCTCCATGTGGCTCCAGGTTTTTCCAGTCGATTTCCTTGTGTGTGTCAGTGTGTGTGTACTCACCTAGTTGCACTCACCTAGTTCTGTTTGTAGGGGTCGAGTCACAGCTCCTGGCCCCGCCTCTTCACTGGCCGCTATTAGGTCACTCTTCCTGCTCCACGAGCTTTATCGTTCCTCTTCTTAAAGTTATGTATGGATCCTGCCTCCACTACATCAATTTCCAGACTATTCTACTTCCTAATAACTCTGTGACTGAAGAAATACTTCCTAACAAAACTGTGATTCATCTGAGTTTTCAACTTCCAACTGTGACCCCTTGTTGCTGTGTCCCATCTCTGGAACATCCTGCCTCTGTCCACCTTGTCGATTCCTCTCAGAATTTTATATGGCATTATCATATCTCCACTATCTCTCCTATCCTCCAGTATCGTCATGTCAATTTCCCTTAGCCTCTCCTCGTAGGACATGTCCCTTAGATCCGGGACTAGTCTTGTTACAAACCTTTGCACTTTCTCTAATTTTCTTACATTCTTGGCTAGGTTTGGATTTCAAACTGGTGCTGTATACTCAAATATAAGCCTAACGTACACTGTGTACTAGGTCCTGAATTATTCCTTATTGAGATGTCGGAATGCTGTTTTTAGATTTGATAGGGCCCATATGCTGCAGCAGTTATTTGGTTGATGTGCGCTTCAGGAGATGTGCCTGGTGTTATACTCACCCGGAACTTGCGATCTTGGCTTAAATAGCAACGCTCATCTTGCCATATAGGGCAAGTGAAAATTTGTGTATCGAATAATCTCGCCAAAATCATTCTGAACCTAACGAAAAAAATATATTTCACTGTGTTTGTTTAGTATTAAATTACTGTAAACAAATCTAAAATATATTTAGTTGGGTTAGGCTAAAATAAATTGCGCTTGTTATAATAAGGTTAGGTAAGTTTTCTAAGTTACTTTTGGTGCAAAATTATGAAATTTACATCAACATTAATGAAAAAATATATCTTTAAACGTATAAGAGAAAATTTTAGAAGGGACTTAATTTTATATTAGTTCTTGCTAATTGACCAGTTTTACATATTCGGCACGACATATATATATATATATATATATATATATATATAATATATATATATATATATATATATATATATATATATATATATATATATATATATATATATATATATATATAGCATCAGCTTTACTAGAGATATTAACAATGCAAGGAATTCGCAAAGAGCAGGCGAAATATACACAAACACTGATCTCTGGCTGAAGGAGACTCGAACCTACGAACCTTGGAACAAGGTAAGCAGAGCTTTACCAATGTACCCACACTGGACAATCAGTGTTTATATATATAATATATATATATATATAATATATATATTATATATAATATATATATATATATATATATATATATATATATATATATATATATATATATATATATATGTCGTGCCGAATAGGCAGAACTTGCGATCTTCGCTTAAATAGCAACGCTCATCTTGCCATATAGGACAAGTGAAAATTTGTGCATGCAATAATTTCGCCAAAATCATTCTGAACCTAACGAAAAAAATATATTTCACTGTGTTTGTTTAATGTTAAATTATTGTAAACAAATCCAAAATATATTTAGTTGGGTTAGGTTAAAATAAATTGTTCTTGTTATAATAAGGTTAGGTAAGTTTTCTAAGATTCTTTTGGTGCAAAATTAATTTTTTTACATTAACATTAATGAAAAAAATATATCTTTAAACGTATAAGAGTAAATTTTAGAAAGGACTTAATTTTATATGAGTTCTTGCTAATTGACCAGTTTTACATATTCGGCACGATATATATATATATATATATATATATATATATATATATATATATATATAATATATATTTATATATATAATATATATATATATAATATATATATATATATATATAACAGAGAGAGAGAGAGAGAGAGAGAGAGAGAGAGAGAGAGAGAGCCGGGATTGATGGGATAAAGATAGAAATGTTAAAAGCAGGTGGAGATATAGTTTTGGAGTCGTTGGTGCAATTATTTAATAAATGTATGGAAGAGGGTAAGGTACCTAGGGATTGGCAGAGAGCATGCATAGTTCCTTTGTATAAAGGCAAAGGGGATAAAAGAGAGTGCAAAAATTATAGGGGGATAAGTCTGGTGAGTATACCTCGTAAAGTGTATGGTAGAGTTATTATTGTAAGAATTAAGAGTAAGACGGAGAATAGGACAGCAGATGAACAAGGAGGCTTTAAGAAAGGTAGGGGGTGTGTGCACCAGGTGTTTACAGTGAAATATATAAGTGAACAGTATTTAGATAAGGTTAAAGAGGTTTTTGTGGCATTTATGAATTTGGAAAAGTCGTATGACAGGGTGGATAGGGGGGCAATGTGGCAGATGTTGCAAGTGTATGGTGTAGGAGGTAGGTTACTGAAAGCAGTGAAGAGTTTTTACGAGGATAGTGAGGCTCAAGTTAGAGTATGTAGGAAAGAGGGAAATTATTTCCCAGTAAAAGTAGGCCTTAGACAAGGATGTGTGATGTCACCGTGGTTGTTTAATATATTTATAGATGGGGTTGTGAGAGAAGTAAATGTGAGGGTCTTGGCAAGAGGTGTGCAGTTAAAAGATAAAGAATCACACATAAAGTGGGAGTTGTCACAGTTGCTCTTTGCTGATGACACTGTGCTCTTGGGAGATTCTGAAGAGAAGTTGCAGAGGTTGGTGGATGAATTTGGTATGGTATGCAAAAGAAGAAAATTAAAAGTGAATACAGGAAAGAGTAAGGTTATGATAACAAAAAGATTAGGTGATGAAAGATTGGATATCAGATTGGAGGGAGAGAGTATGGAGGAGGTGATTGTATTCAGATATTTGGGAGTGGACGTGTCAGTGGATGGGTCTATGAAAGATGAGGTGAATCATAGAATTGATGAGGGGAAAAGGGTGAGTGGTGCACTTAGGAGTCTGTGGAGACAAAGAACTTTGTCCTTGGAGGCAAAGAGGGGAATGTATGAGAGTACAGTTTTACCAATGCTCTTATATGGGTGTGAAGCATGGGTGATGAATGTTGCAGCGAGGAGAAAGCTGGAGTCAGTGGAGATGTCATGTCTGAGGGCAATGTGTGGTGTGAATGTAATGCAGAGAATTCGTGGTTTGGAAGTTAGGAGGAGGTGCGGGATTGCCAAAACTGTTGTCCAGAGGGCTGAGGAAGGGTTGTTGAGGTGGTTCGGACATGTAGAGAGAATGGAGCGAAACAGAATGACTTCAAGAGTGTATCAGTCTGTAGTGGAAGGAAGGCGGGGTAGGGGTCGGCCTAGGAAAGGTTAGAGCAGTGGTTCCCAAACTGGGGGTAAATTACCCCCTGGGGGTAATTTAACCATTTTTGGGGGGTAATGGAGGGGTGACAGAAAAAAAGTTATGAATTCTGAAAATCAAGAAAACAATGCGGTACCCGGTATGAGGATTATTGTTAACTTTGTCTTAGTATATAAAGTTGTAAAGTAAGCCTATTATAAGTAAGTAATAAAGTTAAACCAAATAACAATAAACATCAAAAACTAATATACAGTATTAGAAAAGAAGAAATATATAGCTGTGTGGAAACCCAAAAGTACACAAATAACCCGCACATAAAAGACAGAAGCTTACGACGACGTTTCGGTCCGACTTGGACCATTGACAAAGTCACACTAACAGAGGAGGAGGAGGACGGCTATATATAGGCAGGAAGAGGTGGAGGTAGTAGTAGTGGTAGTAGTAGTAGTAGTAGTAGTACAAGAATTGT
Organism: Cherax quadricarinatus; assembly: GCF_026875155.1. Taxonomy (NCBI): domain Eukaryota; kingdom Metazoa; phylum Arthropoda; class Malacostraca; order Decapoda; family Parastacidae; genus Cherax; species Cherax quadricarinatus. The sequence goes on from NC_069420.1 coordinate 54,971,254, forward strand.
ATATAATACCGACAGGATGAAATGACACATGCACAACACCCGGGCATCCCCACCGTAGACGTTTCGCCATCCAGCCAGCCACTGGATGGCGAAACGTCCACAACAAAGACAACCAGACGCCGCACATGTGTCTAATTTCATCAGTAGAAGTAGTAGAAGAAGAAGAGGTAGTAGTAGTGGTAGTGGTAGAAGTGGGAAATAAGGAAGACGAGCCAGTCAAATACAAAGGAAGGGGAGCACTGCAAGAGAGCTAGAAACCCACAGAGGGAGAGCAAGCGCACCGAGGTGCGTGAAAGGGGAAGTGGTGAAATAAAATAAAGAAGGAACAGAAACACGAGACAGGAGAGAGAAAGACAACCCAGAGGAGAAAAGGAGAGAGGAAAGGGGAAGAGGAAGAAGAAAAAGAAGAAGAAGAAGAAAAAATGAGGATTCAGGTTAAGTCACGGGTGTTCTGAAGTTTGGAGCATTTTACAATGTAGTGGGAGAGGAAGGCATCTACAGAGACGAAGCCAGGGCAAAGGTTCATACAAGGAAAGTTGTGTATAAGAGAGGATTCAACTAAACGGCGACTGTACGAGTTGGAAGTAGGGAAGACAGTTTTAGCAGAAGACCAGTCAATAGGATGGCTATGACTCTCTGACGTGACAGAAAAGAGCATTGTTAGTGTCGGCAAGCCTAACACTATTTTTGTGCTCCCTAAGTCTGTCAGAAAGAGATCGACCAGTTTCTCCAAAGTATTGAAGAGGACAGGAGGAGCAAGAAATAGAGTAGACACCAGGAACATCTGTAGAGGGAGGAGAGGTATGAACGAGATTAGTGCGAAGAGTGTTAGTCTGGCGGAAGGTAAGCTTGATGTCTAAGGGACGGAGAGAATTGTTGAGATTAGAAAGACCGGAAATGTAGGGAAGGCAGAGGATAGAAGAGTTCCCATGAGTAGAGAGTTTGGGGAGAGAAGAAATTGCGTTTAGCACGTGAGAGGGCAGAGTCTATGAAATGGGAAGGGTAGCCAAGACGGGGAGAACGAATTATAAAGAGTGGAAATTTCTGCTGGAAGGAACTGAGGATCACAGATGCGGAGGGCACGGAGAAAGAGGGAGATAAGAACACTTTTCTTGACAGGGGAAACATGATAGGAAAAGTAGTGAATGTACATGCCACTGTGCATAGGTTTACGGTAAACGGAAAAGGAAAAACCTGTATCTGAGCGGTGGACATGGACATCAAGGAAAGGAAGTAAGGAATTAGATTCCCATTCAGCTTTAAACTTAATGGAAGGGGCAAGATTGTTAAGAGCTTCAAGAAAAGGTTGGAAGAGACTGTAGTCATGAGGCCACAGAGCAAAGATGTCATCCACATAGCGGAGCCAGAGTGAAGGTTGCACATCGAGGGTAGGAAGAAGAACAGTCTCGAAGTATTCCATGTAAAGATTAGCAAGGACAGGAGAGAGAGGAGAGCCATCCAGTGGCTGGCTGGATGGCGAAACGTCTACGGTGGGGATGCCCGGGTGTTGTGCATGTGTCATTTCATCCTGTCGGTATTATATACAATTCTTGTACTACTACTACTACTACTACTACCACATACTACTCCTCCTCTTCCTGCCATAACGTCTCCTTCTCTCAGTATTTTCAATTAATTATTTCGAGATAATAACTCTACCATACACTTGTAATTTGGACTAAGCAGCTTAACTCCAGTAATTGGTTTTACACTATTTTGCTCCTTTTGCCTTGATACAAAAGAATTGTGCGATGCCAATCCGCTAGTTATCAATCTCTTGTTTCTTTCATATATGTAATTATTGTAAAATCACCAACCGCGTTCAACAATATAACGCCACCTGTTTTTCTTTAGGCCCAGAGTCATTCTACCTCAGCCTTAGCACACGGCTCCCCCACACTGTCCTGGCATGCTTCCTCACTCCTACAAGATGTGGTATTCTCCAGCTAGGCCAATGCACGATATCACCGCTGCCCCACTTCATCATGTTCAACAATTCCTCAAATATTCCGTCATCTTCTCGAAACCTCCAGACTCTCCATTCTAGTACTTCCCTGGGAAATCATTTGATATCCGTCTTGCGAAAAGACTTCATTATCATGTCAACATCCATCCCAAATCCTCGAGCAGTCCTTATTTTTTCCTGAGGTTTTTTTAATAGTTTGCGGTTTATTTTTTTTGTCTGGACTTGGGAAGAACCTTTTGGGGGCATGCAGTCCTTATTGAATTATTAGCAACCTTAGTTTCATAGTCACTCGATTAGCCTCTGTAATCCTCCTTTTTTACTTCCTGGCTTTTGAATGGAACAATTTGTCATAAATTGAACTCGCTCTTTTTTTGATGTTCCTTGTAAATTCCTATTTTCGCCTTTTTCAATCTCTTGTTTATCTTTTTTTATGTACTATAGTTCTACTGTTTTCCAATATGGTCCTCGAATTTGTATTGTACAAAGCCACTGGATGCGAACGTCTATAGTAAAGAATACCCAATGAGCACATGTGTCTGATTATCATCTTCCTCTTTTCTCTGCCTAATAAATGCTTTAGTTTCCAATTCATCCATCTGATACAGTTTTTTATCTGACTCCTAACTTACTTCCTTCACGTTGTACATTTATTATCAAGAAGAAAATCACCAATGTAGATCCCATTGTTATCGTCCGATCCTCGTCAATAAAATCATTAGTCAGATTACCTGCCAGTCGCAGAACGAAAATCATGGTTCTATGCCTTTCAGTTTCATATAATCGTTGTTTAGGCCTTCTTTAAATTATGCTGCTGTGCAGTTCTGAACATAAATGCACTTAAGATATATAGACAAGTATGACAAAGTTGATAAGTATGACGAAGTTGATAAGTATGACGAAGTGCGTAAGTAAGACAAAATGTATAATGTATGACGAAGTTGAATAAGTACGACGAAGTTGATAAGTATGACGAAGTTGATAAGTATGACAAAGTTGATAAGTATGACAAAGTTTACTAGTGATGACAAAGTTGATAAGTATGACAAAGTGATAAGTATGACAAGTTCTTGATAAGTAATGACGAAGTTGAAAGTATTACAAGTTATAAGTATGACGAAGTTATAAGTAGACGAAGTTGATAAGTATGACGCAAGTTGATAATATGACAAAGTTGATAGAGTATGACACTTGATAAGCAGACAAAGTTGATAAGTATGACAAAGTTGATCAGTATGACGAAGTTGATAAGTATGACAAAGTTGATAATATGACAAAGTTGATAAGTATGACAAAGTTACACAGTTAAGTATGACAAAGTTGATAATATACGAAGTTTGATAAGTATGACAAAGTTGATAAGTATACGACGAAGTTGATTAAGTATGACAAAGTTGATAAGTAATGACAAGCGTTGATAAGTATGACAAAGTTGTTAGAGTATGACGAAGATGATAAGTATGACAAAGTTGATAAGTATGACAAAGTTGATAAGTATGACAAGTGAAAGTATGACGAAGTTGATAATTTGACTAAAGCTTGTAAGTATGACAAAGTTATAAGATGACAAGAGTGATATCAAGTATGACAAAGTTGATATATGACAAGTTGATAAGTATGACAAAGTTGATAAGTATTACAAAGTTGATAAGTATGCGCAAAGTTTATAAGTATGTCGAAGTTGAAATATGACGAAGATTGATAAGTAGACAAAGTTTGATAAGTATAAGCAGAAGTTGATAAGTATGACAAAGTTTGATATAGTATGGACGAAGTTGATAATTGGACAAAAGTTGATAAGTATGACAAAGGTTGATAAGAGATGACGAAGTTGATAATTATCGACGAAGTTGATAATATGACAAAGTGATAAGTATGACAAAGTTGATAAGGTATGACAAAGGTTGATGAAGTATGACAAAGTTGATAGTATGACCGAAGTTGATAAGTATGACAAAGGTGATATATGACAAGTTTATAAGTATGACAAAGTTGATATGTACAAACGAGTTGATAAGTATGACAACGTTGATAAGTATGACAAAAGTGATAATATGACAAAGTTGATAAGTATGACAAAGTGGGAGAAGTAGGGCAAGTTGATAAGTATGACCGAAGTTGATAAGTATGATCAAAGGTTGATAAGTATGACAAAGTTGATAAGTATGACAAGTTGATAAGTAGACCAAGTTGATAAGTATGACAAAGTTGATAAGTATGACCAAGTTGATAAGTATGACGAAGTTGATAAGTATGACAAAGTTGATAAGTATGACAAAAGGGTTGATAAGTATGACAAAGTTGATAAGTATGACAAAGCTGATAAGTATGACAAATTTGATAAGTATTGCTAAAGTTGATAGCGTATGACAAAGTTGATAATTATGACAAAGTGAGATAGTATTGACGAAGTTTGATAAGTATACAAAGTTGATAAGTAAGACGAAGTTAGGAAAAAAAATTTGATAAGTATGACGAAGTTGATAAGTATGACAAGAGTGATAAGTATGACAAAGTTGATTCCATCTATTAGAAATAGCGGGTCCGTCGTTCAGACTGAGCACTGAATTGCCACTTTTGTGGAAAGGTGTATAAATAGAAGATAGGAATAAATAAAGGGGCTATATGTAACATGTTAAAATATCTAACTAAAACAGGACAAGCAATAATGATTTTAAGTTGGAAAAGTTTAGATTTATGAAAGATATTTAAACTAAATCCCGAGTAGCGTAATTGAAGCTAAAAACTTGAGTACCTTTAAAAATAAGTTAAACCAGTACATGAATTGGTGTGTAATGGTGTGAGTTGACCTGACTAAAATGAGCCAGCGTGCCTGCTTTAGCGCTCATTAAGTCTTTTTCAGGTTTTATAGCCAAAGTTGGTTCTGTGGAATAATCGGAGAATGTCGTTCTTCTGATCAGAAATAAGTCACAGTTGTTGTATAAATAATTTAGAAAGCCAGCAAGATCATAGGTGAGAGACTTGTGCAACATTTAGGTATCTTGGATTTTTGAGAGGAAACGTCTCGCCAGCCAGTGTCTTCGTCAGTGCTAAACACGTACAGAAGAACAGTGGACGAAGAAAGAGATGAAAATTAAGACACAAGTGCAGGCCCCGGTGGCCTGGTGGCTAAAGCTCCCGCTTCATACACGGGAGGGCGCCGGTTCGATTCCCGCGGGAGGAAATTTCCGACACGTTCATTACACCAATGTTGTACCTAGTTCACCTTCACAGCATATAGGTATCCTGAGTTTAACACTGAGGAGAGTTCCGGGTCAACGCCCCCGCGGCCGGTCTGAGACGCAGGCCTCCATGGTGGATCAGAGCCTGATGCAACCAGGCTGTTTGCTGCTGGCTGCACGCAAACCAACATACGAGCCCTCAGCCGCGGCTGATCCGAACTGCACTTTAGGTGCCTGTCCAGTGCCAGCTTGATATGGATACGGGGGGGGGGCCAGGGGTCTCGTGGTATATCCCCCTTATTATGCTGGGAGGCGAGTTTGAACCGTCTCGGGCCACCTGACACTTATTTTATGGTCTTTCTTATCGTGCCTAGTGACACCTGCTTTTCATTGGGGGGAGGTGCTATCGTCTGCCAAGTCTTTTGTCTTTCGTAGGGTGATTTTCGTGTGCAAGTTCGGTACTAAGTCTCCTCTAGGATTATCCAGGTGTATATAATCATGTAATCTCTCCTCCTGCGTTCAGGGATAACAGGTTTAGAGTAACCTCAAGCGCTCCCAATAATTGGAGGTTTTTATCTCCTTATTCGCGCCGTGAAAGTTCTCAGTAGCAGTTTTCTAGTCGGCAATTTCACCTGCCTTGAAAGGTGCTGTTAGTGTGCAGCAATATTCCAGGAGCCTAGATGAACAAGTGACCTGAAGAGTGTCCATCATGGGCTTGGCTCCCTAGTTTGAAGGTTCTCATTAACGCGTTGTTCTGTCATTTTCTAGGCAGATGCGATTGATGACTAATGTTATGCGTTCGCTTGAGGGATGAGATCCTCCGACATGATCACCTCCCAGGTCTTTGACGTTGGTGTATCGCTCTATTTTGTAGGGCCAGAATTTGTTTTGTACTCTGATGAAGATTTATTTCCTCATGTTTACCATATCTGAGTAATTGAAATTTCTCATGCGTTGAAATTCATATTTTTTCTGCAGCCCACTGAAAGATTTGGTTGATGTCTGTCTGGAGCTTTGCAGTGTCATGCAATGGAAGTCACTGATCATGCAGATTCGGTGTCATCTGCAAAGGAAGACACGGTGCTGTGCTGACATCCTTGTCTATAGTCGGATATAAGGATGAGGAACAAGATGGAGCGAGTACGTGTGCCTTGTGCGAAAGGATGCTTTCACCGTAGCATGCTCGGACTTCACTCTGTTAGACGACTAACTCCTGCTGTGTTCTGTTAGTGAGGAAATCATAGATCCATGCGACCGACTTTCTGTTTTCCTTTAGCACGGAGATGGGTGAATTTTGTGCGCTATTACGCCTGGTCACGCACTTGTCGAAGGCTTTTGGCAAAGTCTGTATATATTACATCTGGCATCTTTTTGTCTTCAGTGCATTTTAGACCTTGTCGTATGGTCCAATAGTTAGACAGTCAGGATCGACCTTTCTAAACCATGTTGCCCTGGGTTGTGTAACTGATGGTTTCTAATGCGTGGTGATCTTGCTTCTTTAGGACCCCTTTCAAAGATTTTTTATGATATGGGATGATTTGGTGCTATTAGGTCTGTAGTTCTTTGCTGTTGCTTACTGCCGCCCTTTGGAGTGGGGCTATGTCCTGTTTTTGTTTTTTAGTAACTGTGGGACGACCCCCCGTGTCCATGCTCCGCATCTCCATAGATGGAAAAGGCTCGTGAGTAAGGGGCTTCGTGTGCAGTTCTTGATTGAACGAGCAGAGTTCCATGAGTCTGGGCCCGGGGCAGAGTGCATGGGTCATGTCATTTATCGCCTGTTTTCGAAGTCATGTGTCGTCAGATAGCCATCGGATAGGCTTGTGTTAATCAAATTTTGTGGCTCTCTCATAAAAAATTCATTTGATCTTCGCTCTGCAGTCTGGTATAGGCGGCTGTGCTAAAAACTGAGGAGCATATTGGGGACTTGCGTAGCTCACATCATTTCCTTGTTGTCATCTGTGTGCGGGAGGCCCAATCTGTTTAAGAAGGGGCCCAAACTGGACGTTTTGTTCTCGATTTTGATTTGGACGATAGGAAATGAAATACTTTGAGGTTTCCTGTTTCGATTTCTTTATGGCTGATTTAGTTCTTGCCCGCGATTCTGACTCCTAAAGGATACTTTTAGCTTAAGATTCGATGCTTGCTATTTCTCTGACGCAATGTCTCCCTACGCAATTCCGCATATATTGACGCTCTTTTAGCCGCTCTGTTATCTTTTCCGTTCGCCTGTAAAAGGGGAAAAAAAGAAAAGAGCGCCCTGAGCTCGTTTACTGTTTTACCCATCTACTCCTCCTTTTTCTTATAGAATAAGCCTTGTGCGATACATCGAGTGCCACCGAGTGTAATCCTTTCTAGGCATAAGTTGGGGTCTGTGTTGCTTAGTATAATCTTCCCAGCGATATATCGGTTAGTGACTTGGTTGTACTTGGTCCCCTTTATGTTTTTGTTATTGAAGTATTAATTGGTGAATGCTCCCTCGTTAACTAATCTCCTTGAAGTGTCCGGTCTGTGGGCTCCGCCGCATACATGACTGAACACTCATTATGTGTGATCTGAGTAGTATTGTTTTTGATATGGTGATATTTCTTATCAGATCACTTGTTAGTGAAATAGGTCTATGTATTCTCCCAGTCCTAGTAGCTCTATATTTTGCTGTTTATAATTGAAGTTTTTTGCAGAGATTTTAAAAGCTCGCGTGAGTGTGAGTTTTTCATCAGAGCTGCCTCCTGGTGTATTTACTGCAACAATATTATTTCTATATTCCTTCCATTTTAGGTGGCCTTAAGTTGAAATCCCCAGGACAAGATAGTTGGGTGCAACTGGAAGGTTTTTAATTATGGGGGGCTAGTTTTAAAAGCTGTTCCTGAATTGCTGGGATGTTGCATCGGCGGAGGCTTGTAAGACTATCACAATGACTGGGTTTTGGTTCTTCGACCTTTACACATGCTAAAACTTCCACTTACATCATTTGAGGCATTTAGCAGTTTCGTGCCAAACAAGTGGACTCTGCAATGTACAGGCCAACCCCCCCCTTTTTGCTGTCACTCTGTCATCATCTGTATAGGTTTGTAACCTGGATCCATATTTCGTTGTCCAGTGATCCTTTATGTGTGGTCTCAGTGAAAGCCGCAACATTGCCTTTGGGCATCGCAAGCAGTCCACGATGAAAGGTATTTTGTTGTTTTGTTGCTGGCTTTAGACCCTGGTATAATTTGCAAGAAGAATGTTTATCGACTGGTGGTATTCTTGGTACTGGGGGGGGATTTTTTTCCGCATAGTAATCTGTATCTGATTGTATTGGAGTGGGAGGCCATCGTACTGGTGGTTCCACTCCAGGAATGACTGATTTGTGTAACGATTTCTGCGCATTTCCTGCAGTCTTTTTTTTTCCTTCCTGGCACTCAAAAAACTCTCCCTCTGACGTGGCTGTGGCTACCCAGGTGATTTCCCATGGCCTGGATGTTATGTATCTCTTTGTGCCCCTTTAGATGTATGCCTGGCAATTTAAGTTGCGAAGCACAGTCTTTCCTGTACTGAGGAGGTACACAGTTCAGGGTGAAAAAGCTTACAGAAGGGAGTTTGCATTTTCCTGTTGTCATATGGGCATGGCATTTCTCTAGGGCGTCGGATAGTTGCACGTCCCATCTGTTTTCCAAGTTTCCCATGGCAGGCAGATTACCGAGTGCTAGTATGTGCCAGGCTGTTTCCGTTTGCCTGGGTTTTCTGCTGACTGTATTAGCCCTGTTGTCATGTTTGAGCCCTGTCTTACTTCATCCTCCCTAGCACAACAATGGAGGGACTCCCACCATTTTATTTGGTAATATATCCACACAATTTGCTAGTGTAGTCCTCTATGTTTGCTATTTCCTGCGGTATTTTCTAGTTGCAGATATTGGTTCTTATCTTATGCTTTGACTACACTTAGTTCCCTCGCTTATGCTCCTGTCCTATGAGGTCATTCATATGTATCCTTCCTGCGGATAATTCGCTGAGTAGTAAAAAAAACATTAGGGGGGGGGGGGGTGGGGGGAAAACAAATTAAAAAAAGGGTGGGGGGGGGGGGAGGAAAAAATTTTGGTGGGTTAATTTTTTGTTGGGGGGGGGGGGCGGGGATAAGTGGTTTGGGGGGGGGGGTATTAAATATTGTTATTTGGTTGGATAATGTTTGGGGGGGGGGGGTTGGGGAGTTGGGGAGTAAACGTATTTTGAAAATGAGGATAATTGATGGAGAAATGGTGATAAGAGAATAGGGAAATTGTATGTATAAATGGTATGATGCATAATGATGATAATGGTTGTAGAAATGGTATGATAAGGAATGATGATAATGCTAGGTAGAAAGGGTATGATAATAATGATTAAATGTTATGGTAGATAATGGTATGAAATGTTATTAAAAAAATTTATGTATTAAAGGAATTAATATAAGAATTATATGTTTAGGAATTATTTGGAAAGTATCAAGGGCAGTACCATTCAGCCGGACTTTGTATGTCCCCATCTGTTGTAGAAAAGCTCAAGGTATTCTATGAAAGCTGCTTTGATGTCTGACCTCGTTAATACCTTGTGATTTTAGTCCACAGATTTATCTCACATTGGCATACCCAAAAACATTCCCTGGTTTAATACTGCTTGTAGCTTAGATTCTTGATATCTGCACAAGGGCGTGACACCAATTTCCCAGAAATGACAATTTATGCATGCGGAACCCGTTTGTTTTAGACTTGACCACAGACTACACACAGCTTCATAATGGATTGAATGTTGATACTGCAATTCTACTAGGCAACCTCCCCCAGCCCTGGCCTCCTTTTGAAAAAATCTAAATTCTATTATAAACCTGCTGGTGTTAGTCGACGTGTGGTCGCACCTGGGACAAGATTAAGACCTGCCAATGGAAGAAAGAAAAAGTTTAGAGAGTCAGTCCTCGATGACGCTGCTGACTTCTTGTTTCTGAGGTGCTAACCCTTCCGGGGTTAAAAATCCGAACGAATCTTATCTTAATCACCTTCTGCTTGTATTGAGCTGATAGCCACTTGATGTGGCGAAACGAGATCCTCAATAAAGATTCGACATATGTTGCATAAGTGTTTCAATTCTCTTCAAACTTGTAGGTTTTAAACCATTTATCACACAGGTGCATCAGTTTAGATGAGAGCTGTGAGCAGAGTATCGGGAATTGTTGCGCACGGAGCAATAACTTCGCTTATGCTTCCTCGCTTCCCTGGATTCCGGTTATTTGTAGCTTTCCCTTTGGACGAGCTGCTGCTCAGTGGCTAGGCACTTTTGATGAGCTGGAGGCTGATACAACAGGGGTTTTCCATGCTGCCCAGCGGGGCGGAGCCTCTCCGGGCAATGCATGATGTTATCTCCCACAGTTCGGTAAATCAGGGTTCTGTAGGCTTTAAACCTACTTCTTCAGTTCACTCAAGCAATCCTTGGTCGGGTTTAAACCCGCTACAGGTACCGCATATTTTCCTAACTAACACTGGTGCTAAGGAGGGTTGTCACCTGTGGCCACCGGGGGGCTGAAGCACCTCAAAGGTTCTGGTTGTACATACCTAACCTGGTTATTTTTCCAGCAACTGAGATCCATACAGACTCCTAAGGCACCACCTCACCCTTTGTCCCCTCATCTAATCTAATTCACCTCATCTTTCCTATAGACCCATCCACTGATCACGTCACTCCAAATTGCTGAATACAATCACCTCCTCATACTTCTCTTTCTGTCTCTTCGTGTATTTTCTTTTTCCAATTGATATCCAATCTTGCATCACCTAGCTTCTTTTGTTATCAAACCTTACTCTTTCCTGTATTCAGCGTTTTAATTTTCTTCTAGTTGCATACCATACAAATCATCCACCTACCTGCTGCAACTTCTCATCAAATCTCCCAAAGAAAAAGAATAATGAGAGCGCAGTCATCAGCAAAGAGCAACTGTGACAATCTCCCCACTTATGTGTGATTCTTTATCTTTTAACGGCACACCTCTTACCAAACCCTCACATTTACTCTCTCCACACCCATCATAAATATATTAAACAACCCGGGTGACATCACACAGTCCTTGTCTAAGGCCTACTTTTACTGGGAAATATTTTTCCCTCTTCCTACATACTCTAACTTGAGCCTCATACTATCCTCGTAAAAACTCTCGATCGCTTTTCAGTACGTCGCTACCTCCTACACCATACACTTGCAACATCTGCCACATTGCCCCCCTATCCACCCTGTCATACGACTTTTCCAAATTCATAAATGCCACAAAAACCTCTTTAACTCTTATCTAAATACTGTCATACTTAATATTTCACTGAGAAACACGCTGGTGCGCACACCCCTACCTTCTTAAAGCCTCCATTGTTCATCTGCTGTCCGACTATTCTCCGTCTCACTCTTAATTCTTACAATAATAACCTAAAAAAATTGTGGGGGGGGGAAATTTGGTAAATTAAATAGACTAACCATAAAACTTTACAGGTATACTCACCAACTCTATCCCCCTATAATTTTTGCACTCTCTTTTATCCCCTTTGCCTTTATACAAAGGAACATGCATCTCTCTGCAATCCTAGGTCTCATTACCCTCTTCCATACATTTATTAAATAATTGCTCACCAACGACTCAAAACTATATCTCCACCGCTTTTAACATTTCTACCTTTATCCCGACACAATCACCGGCTTCTCTCTTCTCTCGACGACTCTCTCTCATCTCTCTCTCTCTCTCTCTCGAGATATATAGAATATATATATATATATATATATATATATATTATATATATATGGTATATATATATATATATATATATATATATATATATTTCGTGGCCGAATATGTAAAACTGGTCAATTAGCAAGAACTCATATAAAATTAAGTCCTTTTCTAAAATTTACTCTTAAACGTTAAAGATATATTTTTTTCATTAATGTTAATGTAAAAAAATTAATTTTGCAACGCAAAAGAATCTTAGAAAATTTAACTTACCTAACCTTATTTATAACAAGAACAATTTATTTCACCTAACCCAACTAAATATATTTTGGCAATTTGTTGTCACAATCATTAAACATTAAACAAACACAGTGAAATATATTTTTTTCGTTAAAGGTTCTGAATGATGATATTGGCGAAATTATTGCATGCACAAATTTTCACTATTCCTAATATGGCAAGATGAGCGTTGCTATTTAAGCGAAGATCGCAGTTCTGCTATTCGGCACGACATATATATATATATATATATATATATATATATATATATAAGAATATATATATATAATATATATATATATGATATATATATAATATATATAAATATATATATATATATATAGTAAACACTGGATTGTCGCAGTGTGGGTACATTGGTAAAGCTCTGCTTACCTTGTTCCAAGGTTCGAGTAGGTTCGATCTTCCTTCACCAGAGATCGATTTGTGTATATTTCGCCTCTCCTTGCGAATTCCTTGCATTGTTAATTATCTCTGCGTAAGCGCTGATGCTATAATGGCGTATATATATATATAATATATATAATAGTATATATATAGCATATATATATATATATATAGTAGTATATTATATATATATAATAATAGGTAAGTATATATGTTCGTGCCGATATGGTAATACTGGTCAATTAGAGCAAAACTAAATTAAAGATTAATCCTGTCTAAAATTTTCTCTTATCTTTATAGATATAGTTTTTTCATTAATGTTGATAGTAAATTTCATAATTTATGCACCAAAAGTAACTAAGAAAACTACCTAATCTTATTATAGACACGCAATTTATTTTAGCCTAACCGCAACTAAATATCAGGCGTTTTAGATTTGTTTTACCGTAATTAATACGAAACAAACAACAGGTGCAAATATATTTTTTTCGTTAGGTCAGAATGAATTTTGTCGAGATTATTCTATAGCACAAATTTTCACTTGCCCTATATGGCAAGATGAGCGTTGCTATTTAAGCGTACTAAGATCGCAAGTTTCCGGGTGAGTATAGACTAGGGGGGGGGGGGGGGGGGGGGCGAGTTTCAGCACACTCCTGAAGCGCACATCAACCAAATAACTGCTGGCAGCATATGTGGCCCTATCAAATCAGCAAAAAAACGCATTTCGCGACATCTAGCAATAAGGCATAATTTATCTGTGAGTGCCTAGTAACCACGTGTAGGCGTTAGGCTATATTGAGTATACAGCATTGGAGTCTGAAATTCCAAACCTAGCCAGAATGTAAGAAAATTAGAGAAAGTGCAAAGGTTTGTACAAACTAGTCCCGGATCTAAGGACATGTCCTACGAGGAGAGGCTAAGGAAATTGACATGACGATACTGGAGATAGAGAGATAGTGGAGATATATAATGCCATATAAAATTCTAGAGGAATCGACAAGGTGGACAAGAGGCAGGATGTTCCCAGAGATGGGACACAGCAACAGGGGTCACAGTTGGAGTTGATAAAACTCAGTATGAATCACAGTTTTGTTAGGGAATATTCTTCAGTCACAGAGTTATTAGGAAGTAGAATAGTCTGGAAATTGGATGTAGTGGAGGCAGATCCATACATAACTTAAGAAGTGGAACGATAAAGCTCGTGGAGCAGGACTAGAGTGACCTAATAGCGGCCAGTGAAGAGGGTGGGGCCAGAGCTGTGATAACTCGACCCCTACAAACAGAACTAGGTGAGTGCAACTAGGTGAGTCCACACACACTGCACTCCACAAGGAAATCGACTGAAAAACCTGGAGCCACATGGAGGCCCAGAAACATGGAGGTCTAAGAAGATTTTAGGTGTAATGGGGAAAAACTCATGCACAGACACGTAAAGGTCACTACCTCGAGAGAGAATGGGGGAGAGGATAGAACCAGCGAACTGACCTAACATTCACCTTTGAGTAGTGCAGATAGCATTGAGGACATCACAAGAATGCAACACCCTTGGTGGCAGTGATCACGTAGTTCAGACTTCGAATACTAGAATTACATGTGGAGAGGAAGCCAGGAAGGGCAGGACGATGAAGCCAAACTACACAAGAGAGGGGACTAGCAACAGGCATTAAGAATTTTCTGCACAGGGTTCAGTGATACAGAGACTGGCAGGGAAGTCAGTAAACGTGCATGACGGAATATCTTGCAGGCAATACAGCAAGAAGCTGAGGAGAGGTTTTGATCTACTAGGGTAGCAGATCTAACGAGAAAGCCAGGAATGATAGCTGGTTCACCCAAGGTGTAGAGAGGCCATAACCAAGTGTGCTAAGAAATGGTAAAGTATAGAAGGCAAATGACCCAAGAGAATAAGGAAGAAGTCGTAGAGCCAAGAAGAATATGACACAGGTAAGAAGCATGCCTGCGGTAATGCAAAAATGAAAGCAGCGAAAGCTAAATCTGACCCGATGCTGGATGTACAGCCTACATCAGGAGGAAAACGATAGTCCAGGGACCAGTAATCAGAGCTGAGGAAGGAAAGGGAGGGGAGATCACATAGATCGACCATGAAGTATGTGAGGCGTTCAACATGAGATTCAAAGTGTTCATAGAGGAGACAAAAGGGACTCCAGAAAGAAGGAGAGCTGAGGTAAACATTCAATGTGTTGGACACAAACAATGAGAGCAACGGAGGAAGAGTGAAGAGGCTGCTAAGTGAAGCTGAGGATACCTCCAAGACGGTGCGGCAGGATAACATCTCTCATAGGTTCTTGTACCACTCACAACAATTGTAGCAAGGGGGGGGGGGGGGGGGGGGGGGGGGGGGGGGGGACTATAGTTTATCTATAGAAACAGGCGACTACCTGAGGTTCCGGAAGACAGCAAATGTAGTTCCTAGTTTCTAAAAACGAGACACACACAAAGCCTAAAATCTACAGACCAGTGTCACTGACAATATGGTATGCACGCAGTCATGAGTGAAGATCATCAGGAGAAGAATGGGGAGGCACTAGGAAGGAATTAGCTATCAACAACAGCCAGCACGGTTTCAGGGTCTGGGAAATCTTGTGTCACAACACTACTGAAGATATATTGACAGGATGAACTGCGCAGAGAAAACAAAAGAGAGAGGGGTAGGTAGATTGCAATTCTTGGACTGTAAGAAGGTCGCTATGACACGTACGCACACAAGAGATTAGAGCAAAGCTGAGACCAGGTAGGGATAAAAAGGGAAGGCACTGCAATGGATCAGGGAATACCGTCAGGAAGACAACAGCGAGTCATGTAAGTCGCGGCAGGCATCAGAGTAGGCGCCTGTAATGAGTGCGGTTCCACAGGGGTCAGTCATTAGGACTGGTACTGTTTCTTAGAGTGTTTGTGAATGACATTGGGGAAGGATAGACTCTGCAGTGATCACTGTGAGCAGCATGATTGTTAAGTTGATGAGATAGAATTCCCCATGCGGAAGAGGACCAGGCAGAACTACAAGGGAAGCTGGACAGGCTGCAGACCTAGTCAGTAACTGGTTCCTGTGAGAGAGCAACCCCCACTAAGTGCCAAGTCATAAAGATTGAGGGAAGTGCAAAGACCGACCGCAGACGGAGTGCGAGTCTAAGGTCGAAGACACACACCACACTGCAAGGAAATGACCCGGGGGATAGTATATACACCAGGCACTCTACTGAGGTGCACATCAACCAAATAACTGCGGCAGTTACAGCGACCTGAAGAAACCTACGCACAATCATTCGAACATCTTAATAAGGAATAGTTAGGACCCTGTACATTGTGTCTGCATTATAGCTATATTGGAATATGCAGCACCAGTTTGAACCCACACCTAGACCAAGCTTGTAAAGGAAATTAGAGAAAGTTTGCCAACTAGACTGGTCCCAGAGCTAAAGTGTGTAAGTCCTACGAGTAAAACTCATAAATCTAAGAGGTAAAGAAAAATTGAAAAAAAGGAAAAAAAAAAAAAAAGAGAGTTTTAAGAGAAATCGACCTGACGACACTGGAGACAGGAGAGTAGGGGGGATATTATAACGACATACAAATTCTGAGAGGATCGACCAAGGTGGAGCAGAGACAGGATGTTCCAGAGATGGACATAGACAGCAACAAGGACACATTGAGGATGTTGAAGACTCAAGTGAATAACACGATGTTAGGTAGAGAGTTGCCGGAAGTGGAATAGTCTGGGAAGTGATGGAGTGGAGGCTGGCTCCATACCATAGACTTTAAGAAGAGGTAAGATAAAGCACACGGACAAAAACAGTGACTAGTATCCTGCCAGAGAAGTGGCGGGGACCAGAGCTGTGACCCGACTCCTGCAAGCCAACCACCTAGTGAGTACACACACAGCACACACACTGGTGGGATGGTCGCGAGCGACTTTGTTAAACATAGCTTAATTTCTCCAAATTTTAGGGTAGAGATGGTGCGTGTGGAGGTCTCATGTAAGGAAGAACCTACATATTCTTCGATGAATATGATCATTTGTCCCTTTTTTGAATTGTAAAATACGAGATTTCTTAGCAGAGTTTTCGTCAATTTAAGAATATTGGGTATTTCTAAATTATAGCTATTCCATGTAATCTTAGGCAAGATTTCTCATCTCTGAAATCTAGGCTTAGCGTATTTGATGCCAGTTCATCGATGAATAGTTTCAATGAATCCAGTCATAGACTCACATATCCTCCAGCACGTTAAGTCATAAAAACTCATTTGTTTCCGATTCGCTCCTATCTAATACCCTCGAAACACACTTGCGTGGAAAGTCTAAACCCCTCTCACACAAAACCTCCTATTACCCGCGTTCCTCTCTAGCCTTTCTAGGACGATCTTTACACCCCTGCCTCATTTTACGCTACCGATTTATAACCATCATTCCATCCTTTCCTAAATGTCCAAACCACCTCAACAATCCCTCTTCTTACAGCCGCTCTGATAATACTATTTAAAACCCGACCCTATTGCTAATCTCCAAGCTAGGGATTTGTTGCATAATATCCACACGACACATTACCATGTTCCCCCAAGACACAACCTCTCAGCTGCCCGCAGCGCGTTTTCCTTGTTGTAAACATTGCACCACCATACAAGAAGCACTGGTACCCATATACAACTCATACATTCCATCTTTAGGCTTCCATGGAAAATGTTCTTTGTACTCCACAGACTACTCAGTGCACCCTCACCTTTTTCCCTTCATCAGTGCTTTGATTGCACACTCATCTTATCATAGACCCTGTCTGCTGACAAGTCCACTTCCAATGTACCTAAATACGTTTCACTCCTCATATTCCATACCTCAAATCTGATATCCATAAGCTTTCATTACCTAAACTAATTGTGTTATAACTCATCAAGCTACTGTTTTTCTTGTTCACTTTAATCTCCGTTTCGCAAATCCTACAATTTCCTCCACCACCCTTTTACGATTTCTCCTCAGAATCTCCAAAAGTACAGTGTCAACAGCAAAAACGATCTGTTAGCCAACTCTCACTTTATGATAGATTCACTTATGGCTAAATTACCTGAAACATTCACGAGTCAGAGCTTCAGCCCCATCTATAAATATATGAACAACGCAGAGTTGACATCACACATCCCTATCTAAGGCCTACTTTTGATAGGCAATAATTTCTTCCTCCGCACGATACTCTAACGTGAGGTCTCACTATCCTCTTAAAAATTCTAACTGCTTTCAGTAACCTACCACATTATTCCATTTCACTTCAACATCTGCTACATTGCTGCCTATTCATTTATCATGTCTATTCAAATTCTTAATGCTATACGGAAACCGTCTTTGCTCATTAATCTAAATACACTCGCTATAGCTACATTTAAAAATCTGATCTACACATCCTCTACCTCCTAAAGCTTCTTGTTCATCTGATACCCTTCTCTCAGTATTTTCAATTAATTATTTCGAGATAATAACTCTACCATACACTTGTAATTTGGACTAAGCAGCTTAACTCCAGTAATTGGTTTTACACTATTTTGCTCCTTTTGCCTTGATACAAAAGAATTGTGCGATGCCAATCCGCTAGTTATCAATCTCTTGTTTCTTTCATATATGTAATTATTGTAAAATCACCAACCGCGTTCAACAATATAACGCCACCTGTTTTTCTTTAGGCCCAGAGTCATTCTACCTCAGCCTTAGCACACGGCTCCCCCACACTGTCCTGGCATGCTTCCTCACTCCTACAAGATGTGGTATTCTCCAGCTAGGCCAATGCACGATATCACCGCTGCCCCACTTCATCATGTTCAACAATTCCTCAAATATTCCGTCATCTTCTCGAAACCTCCAGACTCTCCATTCTAGTACTTCCCTGGGAAATCATTTGATATCCGTCTTGCGAAAAGACTTCATTATCATGTCAACATCCATCCCAAATCCTCGAGCAGTCCTTATTTTTTCCTGAGGTTTTTTTAATAGTTTGCGGTTTATTTTTTTTGTCTGGACTTGGGAAGAACCTTTTGGGGGCATGCAGTCCTTATTGAATTATTAGCAACCTTAGTTTCATAGTCACTCGATTAGCCTCTGTAATCCTCCTTTTTTACTTCCTGGCTTTTGAATGGAACAATTTGTCATAAATTGAACTCGCTCTTTTTTTGATGTTCCTTGTAAATTCCTATTTTCGCCTTTTTCAATCTCTTGTTTATCTTTTTTTATGTACTATAGTTCTACTGTTTTCCAATATGGTCCTCGAATTTGTATTGTACAAAGCCACTGGATGCGAACGTCTATAGTAAAGAATACCCAATGAGCACATGTGTCTGATTATCATCTTCCTCTTTTCTCTGCTAATAAATGCTTTAGTTTCCAATTCATCCATCTGATACAGTTTTTATCTGACCTAACTTACTTCCTTCACGTTGTACATTTATTATCAAGAAGAAAATCACCAATGTAGATCCCATTGTTATCGTCCGATCCTCGTCAATAAAATCATTAGTCAGATTACCTGCCAGTCGCAGAACGAAAATCATGGTTCTATGCCTTTCAGTTTCATATAATCGTTGTTTAGGCCTTCTTTAAATTATGCTGCTGTGCAGTTCTGAACATAAATGCACTTAAGATATATAGACAAGTATGACAAAGTTGATAAGTATGACGAAGTTGATAAGTATGACGAAGTGCGTAAGTAAGACAAAATGTATAATGTATGACGAAGTTGAATAAGTACGACGAAGTTGATAAGTATGACGAAGTTGATAAGTATGACAAAGTTGATAAGTATGACAAAGTTTACTAGTGATGACAAAGTTGATAAGTATGACAAAGTGATAAGTATGACAAGTTCTTGATAAGTAATGACGAAGTTGAAAGTATTACAAGTTATAAGTATGACGAAGTTATAAGTAGACGAAGTTGATAAGTATGACGCAAGTTGATAATATGACAAAGTTGATAGAGTATGACACTTGATAAGCAGACAAAGTTGATAAGTATGACAAAGTTGATAAGTATGACGAAGTTGATAAGTATGACAAAGTTGATAAGTATGACAAAGTTGATAAGTATGACAAAGTTACACAGTTAAGTATGACAAAGTTGATAATATACGAAGTTTGATAAGTATGACAAAGTTGATAAGTATACGACGAAGTTGATTAAGTATGACAAAGTTGATAAGTAATGACAAGCGTTGATAAGTATGACAAAGTTGTTAGAGTATGACGAAGATGATAAGTATGACAAAGTTGATAAGTATGACAAAGTTGATAAGTATGACAAGTGAAAGTATGACGAAGTTGATAATTTGACTAAAGCTTGTAAGTATGACAAAGTTATAAGATGACAAGAGTGATATCAAGTATGACAAAGTTGATATATGACAAGTTGATAAGTATGACAAAGTTGATAAGTATTACAAAGTTGATAAGTATGCGCAAAGTTTATAAGTATGTCGAAGTTGAAATATGACGAAGATTGATAAGTAGACAAAGTTTGATAAGTATAAGCAGAAGTTGATAAGTATGACAAAGTTTGATATAGTATGGACGAAGTTGATAATTGGACAAAAGTTGATAAGTATGACAAAGGTTGATAAGAGATGACGAAGTTGATAATTATCGACGAAGTTGATAATATGACAAAGTGATAAGTATGACAAAGTTGATAAGGTATGACAAAGGTTGATGAAGTATGACAAAGTTGATAGTATGACCGAAGTTGATAAGTATGACAAAGGTGATATATGACAAGTTTATAAGTATGACAAAGTTGATATGTACAAACGAGTTGATAAGTATGACAACGTTGATAAGTATGACAAAAGTGATAATATGACAAAGTTGATAAGTATGACAAAGTGGGAGAAGTAGGGCAAGTTGATAAGTATGACCGAAGTTGATAAGTATGATCAAAGGTTGATAAGTATGACAAAGTTGATAAGTATGACAAGTTGATAAGTAGACCAAGTTGATAAGTATGACAAAGTTGATAAGTATGACCAAGTTGATAAGTATGACGAAGTTGATAAGTATGACAAAGTTGATAAGTATCGACAAGAGGGTTGGATAAGTATGACAAAGTTGATAAGTATGACAAAGCTGATAAGTATGACAAATTTGATAAGTATTGCTAAAGTTGATAGCGTATGACAAAGTTGATAATTATGACAAAGTGAGATAGTATTGACGAAGTTTGATAAGTATACAAAGTTGATAAGTAAGACGAAGTTAGGAAAAAAAATTTGATAAGTATGACGAAGTTGATAAGTATGACAAGAGTGATAAGTATGACAAAGTTGATTCCATCTATTAGAAATAGCGGGTCCGTCGTTCAGACTGAGCACTGAATTGCCACTTTTGTGGAAAGGTGTATAAATAGACAGCATAGGGAATAAATAAAGGGGCTATATGTAACATGTTAAAATATCTAACTAAAACAGGACAAGCAATAATGATTTTAAGTTGGAAAAGTTTAGATTTATGAAAGATATTTAAACTAAATCCCGAGTAGCGTAATTGAAGCTAAAAACTTGAGTACCTTTAAAAATAAGTTAAACCAGTACATGAATTGGTGTGTAATGGTGTGAGTTTGACCTGACTAAAATGAGCCAGCGTGCCTGCTTTAGCGCTCATTAAGTCTTTTTCAGGTTTTATAGCCAAAGTTGGTTCTGTGGAATAATCGGAGAATGTCGTTCTTCTGATCAGAAATAAGTCATACCGTAGTTGTATAAATAATATAGAAAGCCATCAAGATCATAGGTGAGAGACTTGTGCAACATTTTAGGTATCTTGGATTTTTGAGAGGAAACGTCTCGCCAGCCAGTGTCTTCGTCAGTGCTAAACACGTACAGAAGAACAGTGGACGAAGAAAGAGATGAAAATTAAGACACAAGTGCAGGCCCCGGTGGCCTGGTGGCTAAAGCTCCCGCTTCATACACGGGAGGGCGCCGGTTCGATTCCCGCGGGAGGAAATTTCCGACACGTTCATTACACCAATGTTGTACCTAGTTCACCTTCACAGCATATAGGTATCCTGAGTTTAACACTGAGGAGAGTTCCGGGTCAACGCCCCCGCGGCCGGTCTGAGACGCAGGCCTCCATGGTGGATCAGAGCCTGATGCAACCAGGCTGTTTGCTGCTGGCTGCACGCAAACCAACATACGAGCCCTCAGCCGCGGCTGATCCGAACTGCACTTTAGGTGCCTGTCCAGTGCCAGCTTGATATGGATACGGGGGGGGGGCCAGGGGTCTCGTGGTATATCCCCCTTATTATGCTGGGAGGCGAGTTTGAACCGTCTCGGGCCACCTGACACTTATTTTATGGTCTTTCTTATCGTGCCTAGTGACACCTGCTTTTCATTGGGGGGAGGTGCTATCGTCTGCCAAGTCTTTTGTCTTTCGTAGGGTGATTTTCGTGTGCAAGTTCGGTACTAAGTCTCCTCTAGGATTATCCAGGTGTATATAATCATGTAATCTCTCCTCCTGCGTTCAGGGATAACAGGTTTAGAGTAACCTCAAGCGCTCCCAATAATTGGAGGTTTTTATCTCCTTATTCGCGCCGTGAAAGTTCTCAGTAGCAGTTTTCTAGTCGGCAATTTCACCTGCCTTGAAAGGTGCTGTTAGTGTGCAGCAATATTCCAGGAGCCTAGATGAACAAGTGACCTGAAGAGTGTCCATCATGGGCTTGGCTCCCTAGTTTGAAGGTTCTCATTAACGCGTTGTTCTGTCATTTTCTAGGCAGATGCGATTGATGACTAATGTTATGCGTTCGCTTGAGGGATGAGATCCTCCGACATGATCACCTCCCAGGTCTTTGACGTTGGTGTATCGCTCTATTTTGTAGGGCCAGAATTTGTTTTGTACTCTGATGAAGATTTATTTCCTCATGTTTACCATATCTGAGTAATTGAAATTTCTCATGCGTTGAAATTCATATTTTTTCTGCAGCCCACTGAAAGATTTGGTTGATGTCTGTCTGGAGCTTTGCAGTGTCATGCAATGGAAGTCACTGATCATGCAGATTCGGTGTCATCTGCAAAGGAAGACACGGTGCTGTGCTGACATCCTTGTCTATAGTCGGATATAAGGATGAGGAACAAGATGGAGCGAGTACGTGTGCCTTGTGCGAAAGGATGCTTTCACCGTAGCATGCTCGGACTTCACTCTGTTAGACGACTAACTCCTGCTGTGTTCTGTTAGTGAGGAAATCATAGATCCATGCGACCGACTTTCTGTTTTCCTTTAGCACGGAGATGGGTGAATTTTGTGCGCTATTACGCCTGGTCACGCACTTGTCGAAGGCTTTTGGCAAAGTCTGTATATATTACATCTGGCATCTTTTTGTCTTCAGTGCATTTTAGACCTTGTCGTATGGTCCAATAGTTAGACAGTCAGGATCGACCTTTCTAAACCATGTTGCCCTGGGTTGTGTAACTGATGGTTTCTAATGCGTGGTGATCTTGCTTCTTTAGGACCCCTTTCAAAGATTTTTTATGATATGGGATGATTTGGTGCTATTAGGTCTGTAGTTCTTTGCTGTTGCTTACTGCCGCCCTTTGGAGTGGGGCTATGTCCTGTTTTTGTTTTTTAGTAACTGTGGGACGACCCCCCGTGTCCATGCTCCGCATCTCCATAGATGGAAAAGGCTCGTGAGTAAGGGGCTTCGTGTGCAGTTCTTGATTGAACGAGCAGAGTTCCATGAGTCTGGGCCCGGGGCAGAGTGCATGGGTCATGTCATTTATCGCCTGTTTTCGAAGTCATGTGTCGTCAGATAGCCATCGGATAGGCTTGTGTTAATCAAATTTTGTGGCTCTCTCATAAAAAATTCATTTGATCTTCGCTCTGCAGTCTGGTATAGGCGGCTGTGCTAAAAACTGAGGAGCATATTGGGGACTTGCGTAGCTCACATCATTTCCTTGTTGTCATCTGTGTGCGGGAGGCCCAATCTGTTTAAGAAGGGGCCCAAACTGGACGTTTTGTTCTCGATTTTGATTTGGACGATAGGAAATGAAATACTTTGAGGTTTCCTGTTTCGATTTCTTTATGGCTGATTTAGTTCTTGCCCGCGATTCTGACTCCTAAAGGATACTTTTAGCTTAAGATTCGATGCTTGCTATTTCTCTGACGCAATGTCTCCCTACGCAATTCCGCATATATTGACGCTCTTTTAGCCGCTCTGTTATCTTTTCCGTTCGCCTGTAAAAGGGGAAAAAAAGAAAAGAGCGCCCTGAGCTCGTTTACTGTTTTACCCATCTACTCCTCCTTTTTCTTATAGAATAAGCCTTGTGCGATACATCGAGTGCCACCGAGTGTAATCCTTTCTAGGCATAAGTTGGGGTCTGTGTTGCTTAGTATAATCTTCCCAGCGATATATCGGTTAGTGACTTGGTTGTACTTGGTCCCCTTTATGTTTTTGTTATTGAAGTATTAATTGGTGAATGCTCCCTCGTTAACTAATCTCCTTGAAGTGTCCGGTCTGTGGGCTCCGCCGCATACATGACTGAACACTCATTATGTGTGATCTGAGTAGTATTGTTTTTGATATGGTGATATTTCTTATCAGATCACTTGTTAGTGAAATAGGTCTATGTATTCTCCCAGTCCTAGTAGCTCTATATTTTGCTGTTTATAATTGAAGTTTTTTGCAGAGATTTTAAAAGCTCGCGTGAGTGTGAGTTTTTCATCAGAGCTGCCTCCTGGTGTATTTACTGCAACAATATTATTTCTATATTCCTTCCATTTTAGGTGGCCTTAAGTTGAAATCCCCAGGACAAGATAGTTGGGTGCAACTGGAAGGTTTTTAATTATGGGGGGCTAGTTTTAAAAGCTGTTCCTGAATTGCTGGGATGTTGCATCGGCGGAGGCTTGTAAGACTATCACAATGACTGGGTTTTGGTTCTTCGACCTTTACACATGCTAAAACTTCCACTTACATCATTTGAGGCATTTAGCAGTTTCGTGCCAAACAAGTGGACTCTGCAATGTACAGGCCAACCCCCCCCTTTTTGCTGTCACTCTGTCATCATCTGTATAGGTTTGTAACCTGGATCCATATTTCGTTGTCCAGTGATCCTTTATGTGTGGTCTCAGTGAAAGCCGCAACATTGCCTTTGGGCATCGCAAGCAGTCCACGATGAAAGGTATTTTGTTGTTTTGTTGCTGGCTTTAGACCCTGGTATAATTTGCAAGAAGAATGTTTATCGACTGGTGGTATTCTTGGTACTGGGGGGGGATTTTTTTCCGCATAGTAATCTGTATCTGATTGTATTGGAGTGGGAGGCCATCGTACTGGTGGTTCCACTCCAGGAATGACTGATTTGTGTAACGATTTCTGCGCATTTCCTGCAGTCTTTTTTTTTCCTTCCTGGCACTCAAAAAACTCTCCCTCTGACGTGGCTGTGGCTACCCAGGTGATTTCCCATGGCCTGGATGTTATGTATCTCTTTGTGCCCCTTTAGATGTATGCCTGGCAATTTAAGTTGCGAAGCACAGTCTTTCCTGTACTGAGGAGGTACACAGTTCAGGGTGAAAAAGCTTACAGAAGGGAGTTTGCATTTTCCTGTTGTCATATGGGCATGGCATTTCTCTAGGGCGTCGGATAGTTGCACGTCCCATCTGTTTTCCAAGTTTCCCATGGCAGGCAGATTACCGAGTGCTAGTATGTGCCAGGCTGTTTCCGTTTGCCTGGGTTTTCTGCTGACTGTATTAGCCCTGTTGTCATGTTTGAGCCCTGTCTTACTTCATCCTCCCTAGCACAACAATGGAGGGACTCCCACCATTTTATTTGGTAATATATCCACACAATTTGCTAGTGTAGTCCTCTATGTTTGCTATTTCCTGCGGTATTTTCTAGTTGCAGATATTGGTTCTTATCTTATGCTTTGACTACACTTAGTTCCCTCGCTTATGCTCCTGTCCTATGAGGTCATTCATATGTATCCTTCCTGCGGATAATTCGCTGAGTAGTAAAAAAAACATTAGGGGGGGGGGGGGTGGGGGGAAAACAAATTAAAAAAAGGGTGGGGGGGGGGGGAGGAAAAAATTTTGGTGGGTTAATTTTTTGTTGGGGGGGGGGGGCGGGGATAAGTGGTTTGGGGGGGGGGGTATTAAATATTGTTATTTGGTTGGATAATGTTTGGGGGGGGGGGGTTGGGGAGTTGGGGAGTAAACGTATTTTGAAAATGAGGATAATTGATGGAGAAATGGTGATAAGAGAATAGGGAAATTGTATGTATAAATGGTATGATGCATAATGATGATAATGGTTGTAGAAATGGTATGATAAGGAATGATGATAATGCTAGGTAGAAAGGGTATGATAATAATGATTAAATGTTATGGTAGATAATGGTATGAAATGTTATTAAAAAAATTTATGTATTAAAGGAATTAATATAAGAATTATATGTTTAGGAATTATTTGGAAAGTATCAAGGGCAGTACCATTCAGCCGGACTTTGTATGTCCCCATCTGTTGTAGAAAAGCTCAAGGTATTCTATGAAAGCTGCTTTGATGTCTGACCTCGTTAATACCTTGTGATTTTAGTCCACAGATTTATCTCACATTGGCATACCCAAAAACATTCCCTGGTTTAATACTGCTTGTAGCTTAGATTCTTGATATCTGCACAAGGGCGTGACACCAATTTCCCAGAAATGACAATTTATGCATGCGGAACCCGTTTGTTTTAGACTTGACCACAGACTACACACAGCTTCATAATGGATTGAATGTTGATACTGCAATTCTACTAGGCAACCTCCCCCAGCCCTGGCCTCCTTTTGAAAAAATCTAAATTCTATTATAAACCTGCTGGTGTTAGTCGACGTGTGGTCGCACCTGGGACAAGATTAAGACCTGCCAATGGAAGAAAGAAAAAGTTTAGAGAGTCAGTCCTCGATGACGCTGCTGACTTCTTGTTTCTGAGGTGCTAACCCTTCCGGGGTTAAAAATCCGAACGAATCTTATCTTAATCACCTTCTGCTTGTATTGAGCTGATAGCCACTTGATGTGGCGAAACGAGATCCTCAATAAAGATTCGACATATGTTGCATAAGTGTTTCAATCTTCAACTTGTAGGTTTTAAACCATTTATCACACAGGTGCATCAGTTAGATGAGAGCTTGAGCAGAAGTATCGGGAATTGGTTGAGCACGGGAGCAATAACTTCGCTTATGCTTCCTCGGCTTCCCTGGATTCCGGGTTATTGTAGCTTTCTTTGGACGAGGCTGCTGCTCAGTGGCTAGGGCACTATTTGATGCTGGAGGCTGAACAACAGGGGTTTTCCATGCTGCCCTGACGGGGCGGAGCCTCTCCGGGCAATGCATGATGTTTCTCTCCACAGTTCGGAAATCAGGGTTCTGTAGCTTTACCTCTCTTCAGTTCACTCAAGCAATCCTTGGTCGGGTTAAACCCGCTACAGGTACCGCATATTTCCTTAAACTAACACTGGGTGCTAAGGTGGTTGTACCTGTGCCACCTGAAGCACCTCAAAGGTTCTGGGTTGTACATCCTAACCTGGTATTTTTCCCAGCAACTGAGATCCAGTTGAGCTGTAAGAGGTCCTCTATGCCAGCCTTCGTCATACGGTAATTCTGTGGTAAGGATGGGCATTTCTTTGTCCATACCCACCTCACTGGCCAGGCTACTTTCACTTGTATCGCTGTCCCAAATCCCAAGGAGTCCATTGAGTGGTCCCGCAGCGTCTTAGCCAGAACTGCGCCCCACATTTCCAAATCGGAGTCCTTTGGTTGAGTCTTTGGAATATCGTGACTTGTTCCTTTGGTAAGAAGCCGTGTGCTTCCGGGTGTGGATGAGTCCAGAATCCTGCTGACCTTCTGTTTGTGGTGGTGAACCTGTCAATTACAGAGATAACTAAGAAACCATTATATATTGTGGTAGGAGTGGGATAGAAAGCCGCAAGGGTAAGTAGTAGTAGTAGTAGTAGTAGTAGTAGTAGTAGTAGTAGTAGTAGTAATAGTAGTAGTAGTAGTAGTACTGGTGGTAATGGTAGTAATAGTAGTAGTTGTAGTAATAAAATTGTGCCGAGATGTGTTGGAAGACGTGTCAACTTCATGTTCCAGAGGTCTCCAGAATGGATGATATCGTATTAACAATTTGGATATAGTGTAACTTCCGTAATTTTGATGGACAGTGTTACTGACAGCAGTTAGAGCAACCTCTATACGCTTTCGCTTTCTTAAATCTTCCATAACTTATTTACCATTTTTTTTATTTTATTTATTTTATTTTTATCTTTTTTTTTGCAGTTAGAGAGTAACTGCTTCTTTAACACAGTTAAGGTACGAACAGATATCTTCTTGGAGGGGCCAGGCCAAGGTTTGTCAAACGGTAACTCAACACCGCCACCAACCACGAAACGCTGCACCCAGTTCCTCACTGAACGCTCACACACACACTAACATTCTCCACTATTTCTTTCGTCTGGTGCCCAGCTTTGTGAAGCCCTATGATTTGAGCTATAGTTACAGGTGTTAAATACTTCCTTTTACCCATAATCAAAGATGTATTGCCCCAAAACCCAAAG
>NC_069420.1:54999854-55022225 GCF_026875155.1 Cherax quadricarinatus
GGAAGGGAGTTTGCTTTTCCTTTTGTCTTTAGGGATGGCTTTTCCTAGGGGGGTCTTTGTTGCACGCCCCATTTTTTTTTTCCGGGATTTCCCATGCCAGCAGATCCCGGTTGTTGGTAGTGCACAGGCTTGGTTTCCGTTTCCCTTGGGGTTTTCTGTGACTGTATTCCCGGGTTGGGGCTTGTTTCCCTGTCTTACTTCTATCCTCCCTAGCCCCCCAAGGAGTCCCCCCCAATTTTTTTTTTGGTAAATACCTCACTTTTCCCTTGGGAGTCCTTTTTTGTTTTGCTTTTTCCTGCGGTTTTTTCTTTTTTTGCTTTTTGGGTTTTTTTTTCTTTTTTTTTGCTACACTTTTTTTTCCCACAATGGCCCCTGTCCCCTATGGGGTCTTTCTTAGGGGTATTCCTTCCTGCGTAAAATTTCCCCCGACAAACCCGGGACAAAATCCCCAGTTTCCCACCTTTACTTTTCCCCCAGGGGCAATTCTCCAGTTTCCCCCTTACGTCTCCCGGGGAAGCATCTCCAGCTTCACCATTTATTCTCCCAGGACAGCCCCTCCGCTTAAACCCTTACTGTCTCCCGGACGACCTCCAGCTTCCCCATTACTGTCTCCCGGACAGCCTATCAGCCCCCCTTTTACTGACTACCGGGCTTTCTTCCCCACCCTTTACAGTTTTCTGCTAAGGGCCCCATTTATAAAGGGCATTACCATTCCCCCGGGACTTTTTTATGTTCCCATCTGTTGTAGAAAGCTTCTAGGTTTTTTCATGAAAGCAGTTTTTGATTTTGCCTTTTTAACCCCTTGTGATTTTGGGCCCACAATTTATCTCTTTTGGGCATCCCCAAAAACCCACTTCCCGGTTTTAAAAATGCTTGTAGTTTGTTTTTGGAATTTCTGCAAAAGGGGGCGTGACCCCAATTTTTCCACAAAAATACAATTTATCAGGGCAAAAAGCCCTTTTGGGGTTTGATTTCCACGGGTTTTACCACAGCTTCTTTAATGATTTAAAAAGGGGTTGTTTTACTGCAATTCTATTAGAAACCTTTTTGAATATTCAAATTAAAAACCCTGCTGGGTGTTGGGCCGACTGGTGGGGGTTCGAAATCCGGGGGAAACAAGTTTAAAGGCCCCCAAGGAAAAAAAGTTAGACACCCCTCGAGAGCATGACTTTTTGGGTTTTTCCTGGGGGCTAACCCCCCGGGGGTTAAAAAAACCAAAACGAAATCTTATTTTAAAATCCCTTTCTCCCTTTGTTTTGGACTGATAAAGGGCCCGGTTGGCAAAAACTTTTCCCCAAAAAAAAAGTTTTCATATGTTGCAAAAAGTGTTTAATCTTAAAACTTGTATTTTTTAAAAAAACCATTTTCACACAGGTGCACCCAGTTAAAAGAGAGCTTGACCCAAAATTAGGGGGAAATTGGTTGAGCCCGGGGCAAAACTTCGCTTATGCTTCCTCGGCTTCCCTGGTTTCCCGGGGGTTATTTTAGCTTTTTTTGGACGAGGCTGCTGCTCAGTGGGTAGGGGACTATTTGTGTGGAGGCTTAAAAAACAGGGGTTTTTCCCTGTGCCCGGCGGGGCGGAAACCTCTCCCGGGGAATGCATGATGTTTCTCTCCACAGTTCGGAAATTTAGGGTTCGGGAGCTTTTCCTCTCTTCCCGTTCACTCAAGCAATCCTTGGGGGTTAAACCCGTACAGGGACCGATATTTCCTTAAACTAACAAGGGGGCTAAGGTGGTTGTACCTGGGCCACCCGAAGCACCCAAAGGTTCTGGGTTTTACATCCTAACCGGGATTTTTTTCCCCGCAATGAGATCCCGTTGGCTGTAAAAGGTCCCCTATGCCAGCCTTTGTCATAAAGGTAAAATTCCCCGTTTTGGGAGGTTGGGGATTTCTTTGGCCATTTCCCACCCCCACTGGCCAGGTACTTTACTTGGAAACGCGTCCCAAAATTTCCCCAAAGGGGTTTCCCTTTTGGTCCCCCACTCTTAGCCAGAAAGGGGCCCCACTTTCCAAATCGGAGTCCTTTTTGGGTTTAGTCTTTGGGTTTTCGTGATTTTTCCTTTGGTAAGAAACCGTGGCTTTCCCGGGGGTGGATGAGGGGGAGAAAAACCCGCTGGCCTTTTTGTTTGTGGTGGGGAACCTGTCAATTACAGAATAACTAAGAAACCATTATATATTTGGGTAGGAGTGGGATAGGGAAAACCGCAAGGGTTGTAGGAGTTTAGTAGGGGTAGTTGTAAATAGTAGGTTTGTAGTATTTAAAAGTAGTAGTAGTAGTGTATGGTGGTAATGGTAGTAAAAAGTAGTAAATTGTAGAATAAAAGTTTCCGAGATTTTTTGGAAAACGTGTCAACTTTAGGGTTTCCCGAGGTTTTCCAAAATGGATATTCCCTATTAACAATTTTTGGGTTTAGGGGTAAACTTCCTAATTTTGATGGACAGTGTTACGGGACAGCATTTAGAGCAACCTCTTTTACGCTTTCGCTTTTTTAAAATCTTTCCATAACTTATTTACCATTTTTTTATTTTATTTATTTTTTTTTTATCTTTTTTTTTGCAGTTAGAGAGTAACTGCTTCTTTAACACAGTTAAGGTACGAACAGATATCTTCTTGGAGGGGCCAGGCCAAGGTTTGTCAAACGGTAACTCAACAAACCGCCACCAAAACCCCGAAACGCTGCACCAGTTCCTCACTGAACGCTCACACACCACTAACATTCCCACTAATTTCTTTCGTCTGGTGCCCAGCTTTGTGAAGCCCTATGATTTGAGCTATAGTTACAGGTGTTAAATACTTCCTTTTACCCATAATCAAAGATGTATTGCCCCAAAACCAAAGGGAACACTGGACAAAACATGGAGAAGATAAGAAACAAAAGTGCAACACTTCCTCGGGACCCGGCACCCCGGGTGAGCAAGGGAAAAATTCATTTAAAAAGTATGGCGCAGGCCATGACACCTGCTAAGGGCTGCTACCCAGCAGAATGAAATGACAAAAAAAGATCTTCCCCCCCCCCTGTAGGGTGGGCCTTTTGTTTTTCATCAGGGAAATTACCAGGGCACTCACCCAGCAAAATGCCATGATGAGCACGAATGTGGGGGGGCAAAATTGAACAGTTTTTGGGGCCCCCGGGACATTTTTTGTGTTGCCCCCTCAAAAAGAAACCGTGGCGCCTTTGCTTTTCACGGGGGAAAATTTGTTCCCTTCCTCCGAGTCTTTTGATCTTTATTTTTTCATCCGGGGAAATTTACAGATCGGGGGCCCTTTTAAAACCATTACCAGAAATTTTTGGGGTCCCTTTAAACGTCTTATGGGTGCCGTAAAAGTTTCTTTGTACATCCCAGGTCGCAATTTCCCCCTGCCTTAAAAGGGGGCAGTTATGAAAAACCCAGTATTCCAGCCTAGAGAGAAAAAGGGGTTTAAAGGGAGAATCAGGGGCCCTTTGGTTTCCCCTTTTTTTTTTTAAAGGGTTTCATTTTTCCCCATCCTATTTTTTCCCTAGCAGATGCTTTGTTTTGGTCTTTTAAAGCAAGTTTCCTCTGACTTTTAACACCCCCGGGGATTTTTCACTTTAAACTTTTTCGCTTTTTTTTAATAGTTAGGGGTTTTTTGTATCCCCTAAATTACATTTTAAATTTTTCCCTCAATTTTTTTCCAAAATTTTTAGTATTTAAAATTTTCTTCATTTAAACTTCATATTTTTTTTGGGGAGGCCCATTTGAAGTTTTTTGGTTTTTTATGTCCTTTTTGGAGTCTTGTGTTTTTTCGATGGAGGTCACTCCCATGGCAATGGGGGGTTTTCATCTGAAAAGGGAAGACACGGATAACTTCTTTGTTAATGCCAGATATGGGAAATGAGGAATAGAAGGGGAAAAACTATTGTCCCCTTGTGGAACAGAGCTTGTCACCATAGCTCCCTTTCAACTTTACTCTGTTTACTATTACTCTTTGTGTTTTAATTTGTCGGGAAAGGGTTAAAATCCCTCAAACCAATTTTCCTTTTTCCCCCTTTATACGCATTTTGTGCCTATTACACTAGGTCGCACTTGTCAAAGTTTTTGAAAAATTTTTGTTTACGACAGGAACACCTAAATTCCAACCCGTTTTGGCCTGGGTTTGTGTAACTGATGGGTATCTAGAAAGGAAATATCTATTAAATGTTCCCCATTAAGTATTATTATCTTTTATTTTTCAGATGAGTGTTACGGTGAAAGAGTTTTAATATCTATGAGGAATGTATTTCAGAAAATGTATTTTAAAAACTTCAGCGGGCCCCTTTAAAATTGTGAAGTTGGGGGCTTACCTTTTCCGCTGATCAAGTCTAAAAGGGGTGGAGAAATTTTTGGGTTAGTCTTTACGTTTAACAGTTGTTTTTGTGTAAATTGTTTTGTTAGAAAATCAACCCATCTACAAAGACACTTGTTAAAGGCTTTTTTAAAAAAAAACACTGCTCGCCATTTTTCTTTAAATTTAATTTTTTTAAAAACAACAGAATAAACTTAAAAATCTTATCTCAGCTTTTCCCGTAAAAATTCTTCTTCCCTGACTGTTTTTTAAAAACCCTTTCTTTTGTCAACTCTCCCAAAATCAGCTTAAAAACTTGGGGGTTTTTTGGACCATTCCCCCCACTTCATCTCCCCAAAGGGGCGGGCCCTTGCCCTTTGATTAGTTTCTTTTGATTTCTTTCGTCAATCTCTTTCCCTCGAATTTTCCCCTGACTTTCCATTTTTTTCCATGATTTCCCCTTTCCTGCTCTTGAAATCAGCTGTCAAAAAAAATTTCCACCCCCCCTTAGCCCCGGGGATTTGCCTCATTAAAAAATTTTTGAATTTTCCCTTCTGTTTTCTGACGTGCTTCCCAGGGGGTTGGGTTCCAAAACTGCAGCTGCAACTTCAGGGGGGGCCCTTTGATGTCACTGTGAAAAGGGGTCGGGAACGTTTCCACCCCCGGGGAATAGGGGGGCCGGGAACCCTTTCTTGATTGCCAAGTTCCCCATTGTTTGCAGCGTTTTTTTGGGGGTTTGTGCCCCTCAAAGATGTGCTTGGATTAAAACAAACCCCAAAAATTTCCTTTTTTTCGTATCGGGAAAGGGTTTGGGGTTAGAGAAATATGGGATTCTACTGCTTTATTGTGGGGGGGGGGTTGTAATTGTGGGGGTTTTTTGGCTGGGGGATTTTTGGGGGTGATTCTGGGGGTTTTTTGCAACCCGACTCTGGTTTTTCTCAAACTATTTTACCCCCCCCGGGCCCCTCTCTTGCCCCCTTTCCCCTGTGTGTGGTTTTTCCCAAAATTTGCTCGGCTAGACCGATTTAAAAAAAACGTAATTAAAAATTTCCCCTTAAATAAACAAATTGCCCCACAAAAATTTTCAAAAAAACAAGTGGGTTTAAACTTTAGGATCTTACAGTGATATTAAACCCCAAAGAGTAAAAAGTGAAAGCACCCGGACGGGCACAGCCCCAAAAAAGGGAAAGAAGGTTGCAAAACGACCAAACGAGAAAAACTGTAAGCCCCCCAAATAAATTTTTAGGTCAATTTTGCATCAGGCAGGGAAAAAGACGAGGTTGCACTGAATACCCCCAAATTTGGTGTACGGATAATGGAACAGTCAGTCTTGAGCAGTGAAAGAAAAATCTTGACCCCAATAGTAAGTGGCCCCTTGATATCTTCATAGGAAATCAAATCTTTTTACTTCAATGAACAAAAACAAAAACCGAT
The DNA here is from genome assembly GCF_026875155.1 of Cherax quadricarinatus. NCBI lineage: Eukaryota > Metazoa > Arthropoda > Malacostraca > Decapoda > Parastacidae > Cherax > Cherax quadricarinatus. The sequence goes on from NC_069420.1 coordinate 55,005,576, forward strand.
AAAAAGGGGCCCCTTTAAAATGTGGGGGGAAAGGGGTTAAATATTTTAGTAAGTTTAACCATTTACATAAATGCAGCCAAAAATTTGGAAAGTCGGGTTTGGGAACTAAAAAGAAGCTAAAGCCCTGGGATGCTTTTTTTTCCCGGGTTTTTTTGGGGTTTTTTTTGGTAGAGGTAGTGAGTTGTAGTTGTATTCAGGACGATATTTGGCGGGTTTTTCCCGGGGCGGGAACGCCAAGGCCCGGGATTTTACCTGGGGGAGAGCCCCGGGGGTAAAACGCCCCCGGGGCCCTGGCTGTGCCAACCTCAGGGTGGAACGGGGCCTGATAAACCCAAGGGCTTTTAATTGGCTGAAACCAATCCAACGTACGGCCACACCCCGGGCTGGTCAGGTACCGCCCTTTAATGCTTGCCCAGTGCCGGGTTTGAAGACAGCCGGGGTCAATTGGTAATCTCCCTTATGTATGCTGGGAGGCAGTTGAACATCTTGGGCCCCAAAAAATTTTAAATTTTTTGGGGTTTCCTCTTAGCGTGTAGGGGACCCCCCTGCTTTTAAATTGGGGAGGGGTCGCATCGTCGGCCGAATCTTTTGCTGTCGGAAAAGGGGTTTCCCCCGTGGCAAGTTTGGTACTACCCCCCTCTAGGTTTTTCCGGGGTTATATAATAAAAGTATTTTCTCCTGCCTGAAATTCCAGGGAGTACAGGTCCAGGAATTTTAAGGGCCCCCAAAAAAATTGAGATATTTTATCTCTGTTTTGCGTCCCGTGATGGTTCTCTGTACATTTTTAGGTTAGAAATTTCACTGTCTTAAAAGGTTTGCTGTTATGGCAGCAATTTTTCCAGCCTAGTTTAAACAAGTGCCCTGAAGAGGGCATCATGGGTTTGGGCCAATCCCAAATTTTAAAGGGTTTCTTTAACCCCATCCTGTCATTTTTCTAGAAATGCGATTAAAACCCAAGGTTAGGGTTTCCTTGAAGTGAGTTTCCTCCGCATAAACACCCCCCAGGTCTTTGCTTTAGTTTTCGCTCTATTTTTGCGGCGGGAAATTTTTTTTTTATACCTGATGAAGTTTTGGGTTTTCCTCATGTTTACCATATCGGGGTAATTAAAAATTTCTCATCGAAATTTCCCTTTTGTTTTCTCCCAACCCCATGAAAGTTTTGGTTGATGTCCCCCGGGACCCTTTGGCAGTGTCTAAAGGGAAAACCCACTTCCAGGGCTTTTGGGTGTCATCTGAAAAGGGAAAGGACCCCGGTGCGGGTTGACTTTCCTTTGGGTCTAGTCAGATATGAGGATGAAAACCCAAGATGGGATCAAATTTAATGTGCCTTTTAGAACAAGCTTTTTCACCGTAGCCGCCTCGGGATTTAAAACTCGTTGACACAAATCATGTGTTCTGTTTGTGGGGAAATTAAAAAACCCCCCCTACCAATTTTCCTGTTTTTCCTTTAGCACCCCATTTTGTGGGGCTATTACACCATGGTCCCCACTTTCAAAGGGTTTTTGCCAAGTCTTGTATATTACAATCTGCATTCTTTGTCTTTAGTGCATCTGGGGAACTTTTTTTGTAGTTGCCCCTATTAAAATTTTAAATTTTAAAATTTTTTAATTCTCTAAAAGGATTACAATGCTGTTTTACAAAAATTTTTGGTTTTTTTTTTTTGGGTTTTAATGTAGAAAAATTGTGTTTACAGGTGTACCATAGAATGTTTTAGAAGGCTAGGGATTTGGGGCTTTACTTAGTTTTATTTTTAAATTTAAAAAAATATTAAAAAAATTTAAATGAGGAAATTTTGGTTTATGGAAAGTGCTAAAACTAGTTTGTGATTTTTAGCAATGTGATTTTTTTTTGGCCATACATATTTTCAGTATTGGAGTATCACAGGATTCATTTTTTAAACTGAGATTAATTTTTCCCTTTTATGGCAAATGATGAGTGATTGTAAGTGTGAACCACCAGGGGGTTTTTGTGTAGTTATTGAGGGGGTTTTTCCCCGGGAGATAAAATGTTTTCAAATTTGGTTTTTGAAGGTGATGAATGTGTCTGCATTTTCTAGATTTCCCTCAGTAGGGTATTCCAGATTTTGGGGCCTTTGACATACATTGAAATTTTTGAAAAGGTTTAGTGGGAAAAGGGGGAATGTCGTAGGATGTTTGTGTCAGTTTATGCCTTTTGGGTTTTCTTTTTTCCCACAACTATAAAGAAAGCTTTTTTAGGTAAAGGTTGATATTAAAATTTTAAAAGGCCCTGTAGATATAGATTGCACAGTAGAAAGTGGGGATGTACTGAACTGGGGCAAGTTTAGATTTGAAGAGGGGGGGGGGTGTTGCCCAGGGATGGGATTTATGTTATTCTTACTGAAAGCTTTTTTTTTGGGGTTTAAATTTTTTGGCTTTGGGTTTGTGTTGCGAAATTTGGGATCCCCAAGCACAAATACAAGGGGGGGTATGGAAAAAGGGAGGGGTTTAAAAATGGGGAAAAGGGCTTTTTTGGGGGCACTAGTTTTCGTATCTTGGAGGGGATCCCAACCGTTTTTTTTATTTTTTTTGGCTATATCTGGATGGGGGTGCGAAATTAGGTTTTTTGTCAAGGATAAGCCTGGAAATTTTTCCCCCCATTATTCTGGAAATTTAAGTGTTGTAAAATCTTAATGTTAATTTGTGCATCTCCTGCTCTGCCCCCAAAACAAAAATTAAAAAGGTTTTGTCATTTTTAAAGCAAAAGGGTTTTTTTGGGCTTTCACCCAAAGTGTCGTTTTTTTAAACCGCCCCCATTCAAAAATGGTGTTAGGGGGGCAAGATTAGGGTGAGAATGCCCTTAAGTCGTGTCCATCAGCAAAGAGAAGGGTTTCAGGTGTTGGGTTACTTTGGAAGGTCATTGATGTATATGAGGAAGAGCAGGGGCCCAAAGGCCCCTTTCCCCCTGGGGAACTCCTGTATCAAGTGGCCGTTTTGCTGAGTGTTTACCTGGAGGGGATTTGGGGGGGTCAACCCCCCCGGGGGCCCGGGTGGGGAAACCAGGCCCCCTCCCTGGGGTCTTTAAGGGTTTCCCGTACTGCCCTATTTTTTAAATGAAAAATTTGAAATAACCCAAGTGCATGCCTCTTATACCGTAGTGATCAAGTTTGTGGATGGATGTCGGGGTTTAACTGTTCAAAAGTTTTTCTTAGGTCAAAAAAAATTTCCCTTTAGTGGATATTCCTTTTTTTCCCAAATGCTGTGTAAAGCAAAAACTAGCATTTTTATGATTGTTTCATTAGTGCTTTTATTTTTCCTAAACCCCAAAACGGGCAGGGGTTAGTTGTTTTGAGCCTTTAAATAAATAAAAATACAGTCTCCTGTGCAGGGAGTTTCTAAAAAGATTTTGGATGGGCAATGGTAAGTTGGGGATTTTGGGCCTATATTTTGTTTAATTTCTTTTGGGTCCCCCCCCTTTATGTTTTGGGTTTAAAATTTCCATCTAAAAGTAGTTTGGGGAAGGGTTGCTAGTCTTTTGCCCTTGTTAAAAAGTAATAAAAATAGAAAGGGAAAAGGACATGGGCCCGCTCGCTTTTTACAAAAATGGTGGGACATGGGGACTTTTTCCCCCGAGTTTTTTTAAAGTGATTTTAAAGATCTCAATAAATTCCGTGGGCTCAGTTGGTGCAAGATAGAAGGAATTGGGGAAAATTTTCCATCTGGGTTTAGTCCCCGGCGGGGCTTTGGTATGGGGGTTTTTATTTGGCATTTTTGTTCCTTGTTTGAGAAAATTTTTTTTAAATCTTGTTATTCTGTGTCATTTGGGAGTATGGTTTTTTTCATTAGGTTTGTTAGGACAATTTTTTTGGGGTTTTTCTCATTTTTGGGGTCCCTAAAATTCTAAAGGGGTGTTTTCCAGGTCTTTTTTTATCTCCCTGGGGTCTGTGAATCTACGGGATTTGTTTAGTTTTTTTGGCTTTTTTTTTTTACTTTGGGGGAGAGCTGATGAAAAAAGTTTTTAAATTAATTTTTGTGTTTTTAAGCCCTGTCTAAAATTGTTTTTATTTTTGGTGTTTTTTTGTCAGGGGAAATTTCAGAATAGTGGGGTTTTCCCAAATGGGAAACCCAAAACCCTTTGGGTTTGTGATCTTTTTTTGTTTTTATGGACATTTTTTTGTTGTATAGCCCTAATTTAATTTTGTTAAGAAAGAGGGCTGCCCAGTCATAAATTCCCATTGGCCTTGGTAAAATTCTGTAGGCCAATCAACAGCCCTCTAGGTAAGCTGTAATTTCCCTTTTAACTGGGGCCTCGTCTTTGGAGTCAAAAATGAGACATTTGTTGTATTAAAGGGGGGGTTTACTATTTTTGTCAGGAGGAAGGGGGGGGATTTGGTCTGAAAGGCTATCTGTGATTACCCCTAAATTTGGGGGGGGGAGTATTTTGGTCCATATTGGTCTTTTAAAAGGGGTTGCATTTGTCTCAAAAGCCGGGTTTGGGTTTTTAGATATTGTTGGTATGGAAGTGGGGTTTGTTCATATTGTTGATGAAATCGGGTTACGGTGATATTTGAAACCCAAAGGGTTGATGTTAAAGGGCTCCAGCTAAGAGGGGTGGTGCTTTTCATTTGTCTGTTTTTTTATTAGTAAAATTTAATTTCTAAACTAAAAATTTGGGATTTTTTGGTGAGGTATCCGGTAAATTTGGCACCGTTTGGGTTTTAGGCGTTTAAGGTTTTTTACAGAAAAAATTTAGCAAAAATGTATTCCCCAAATTCATCACAAAGAAAAGTGGTGTTAAGACAAGATAATTTGGTTGGAAATAGATTGCAATACCACCCCCAACTTGGTTTTTTTCTGAAATTTTTTGAATTGCTGGGTTTCCTGGTTGAGGGGAGATATCAAATTTTGTCCTGCTTAAGCCCCGGTTTTTCAGTAAGAATAATTTTCAGGAAAGGGTGCTTTTGTGATTCAAGGAGTGTAGGAGGGGCATCATAGTGTTTTTTTAAGGACCCCGATTTTTGTAGTTAAGTCTGATAGACTTTTTGCATTTTTAGGAAGTGGGGTTGGATGTGTGTAATAAAGGCCCTTTTTTTTCCAATAGGTTTTGATTTTTGGGGGTTCCCGATTTTGGGGGTTTTTGTCAGGGGGCAACCCTGATCAATCATCTTTTTAGGTTTAAAGTTTTGGTTAATTTTTTACTGGGGGTTTTGGGGGTTTAGTTCTACTACGATAACTGTAGTGGGGTTGGAAAATTTGGACAAGTATATTGGTTTGAGTATTTTTGGGCATGTAGGGATAGTCACTACTACACATAATGAAGTTGTGTTGTCGTGGTTTTGGCCCGGAATGAACTAAAGTACAACGGTATAAAAATAGTAAAAAAAAGTAAAAAAATTAAAAATAGAACAAGGGTCTCATTTAAAATTTACTTAAAGGGCTAATAATACTTTTTTGGGGTCTAAATTTTTAGCTAGAGTGAAACTAAAGTACAAAAAAGGTTTTTCTTTTAAAATAAAAGTACAAAAAAAAAAATTGCACTAGTCTCTCACTAGTAATTTTATTGGGCTAATATAGGGAATTTTTGGGATTGGGCTATTCTTGAGCTTTGAAGAGCATAGTAAAACAACTTTAGTTAATAATATAAAAATACAAATTACAAATAGCACCAGTCTCTACTTGTAATTGCACTATGGTCTAGGGATAGTGAATTTGGTTTTTGACTAAATTTTTGAACAAAAATAAGCCCAGAGAAAAAATGTGATTTTAAACTAAAATTAAAAAAAGGAATAAGACTCTCAATTGTAAATTTCATAAAGGGCTTTTTAAGTTGTTTACAAGAATTAAGTATAATTAGATTTAAATTGACAGGGGAAAAAAACACAAAATTAAGGGAGCAAAAAAATTTAAAAAAAAAAGGGAAATTTTTAAAAAAAAAAAATGGGAAAAGACTTTTGGGTTTTAAAATGCTAGTAAGATGGTAGAGAGGAGATATTAAAAATTGTAGTTTTAAAATATAGGTTTTAAAAAAGTATGGAATTTAAAAAGGTCAAAAAAAGAATTTTTTAATAAGTTTGATCAATTAGTTTAAAAATTAAAAATTTGGGGAATAATAGGGATTTAGAATAAAAAATTTGGGGAATTTTAGTAATTTTTTTTTAAAAATGAGGGGAAATTTTTGAAAGACAAGTTATGGTTTGTTTATAAAAAAAAAAAAGATGGAACAGTGAAGTGGTAAGTTGTAAAAAAAAGGGGATAGATTCTGTGGGTATTTAATACAATTTTAAAATATGAGGGAAATTTGGGTCGTTATTCAAAAATGCAATTTAAAAAATTGTTGGAGTATTTTAAAATTTTTTGGGGGGCACAAATTTTTGACAAAATAACATTTAAAGGGGACTAAGGGTATTATTGCACTTTACTCTGATTCTGGTTTGTCCAGCCCCACTTAGGAATGTTTTAAAAGGGCTTTTTCTGTGGAGATGAAGTATTTTTCTTTCCAGTGGGCTGTTTTCCTAACCTATTTTTCCATCCCTCACAAAGCCGGTGGTTTTTTTGGGCATAGCGCAGTTTACTTAGTTTGATAAAGGGAAAGGGTTTTTTCTCGTTTTGGGAAAGGGATCATTTACGTAAACATCAGTTTTTAAAAAAATAAGGGTGTTTTTTGTAGGTTTTTTTTTTGTAAATAAATTTTTTAATTTTTTTCCGCCCCTGTTTTTTTTTTTCCCGATATAGCCCCTCATTTGCAATCCTTTAATTTATCCCCTAGTATTTAAGGGGGAAGGTGGTCCTTTATAAGCTTTTAGGGTGGTTCCAAGCAGGTTTTCCCTTTGGGGGAATTGGGTGGGAGAAAGTTTTCTGTTAAAAACTACAAAAGCGTCAGATAGCTGCGTTGGTTTATTTTTGGTCTTGGAAGTTTGGGTTTTGGAAAACTGGCAAGTTGTTGGTCCCTCTTGATCTTTCCCCGTAATGTTGGGTAAGTAGGGTGACTTTGGGCTTTTAAAGGTTGATGGTGTCTAGGGGCCCGGGGGGGGGTGTTGCTTTTTTGTTCTAGAGTGTCCCAGTTTAAAGTTCTAGAGCGTGATTTGTTGAGGGAATTTTGGGATTGCTAAGCCTTTGTTCCCGCCTTTCTTGAGTTAGTTTGGGGGATTGTTTTTGGTTTTGAATCATAAGGAGTTTTTGGGTATTTGGGGCGGGAGCGACCTGGGTTTTAAACTCATTTTTGCCCCGGGGTTTTGAAAAATTTAAGGGTATCTAGATGGGTGGCTCTTGCTTTTAGGGGCCCTTTAAAAGATTTTTTTGATATGGGATGGTTTGTGCTATACGTCTTAGTTCTTTTCTATTGCTTTACTGTCCCCTTTTTGGGCAGGGCTATGTCCCCCTTTTTTAGAAAATGTTGGGCACCCCAGGGGTCCATGCTCTCTCTGTTATGCCCGAAAAGTGGGATAGTGGGGGCTTGAGCCTTTTCTATGGGGGAAAAGGGAAAAGTCCCCCCACACATGTCAGGCATAAAAAACCCCCCCAAGGGGGTATCCCAAGTCAAAACAAAAGCCTATAAACCCGTATTTGTTACTTCAAAGGGTTTTGGTTTTAAAAGAGGGTTAGGGAAAAATCCTAGTTTGGGAAAATATTTTCTATTTATTTTAACTTAAAAACAAAACAACCAACCCAGAAACCCCCTTTATCCCAAAACCCCCCAAATTTACGGTACACAAGAAACAGCTTTCTTGGCAGTCCGTAACAAAAACACTCGCCCTAGTCCCGCCCAGGCCGACCCCCAACCCCCAAAAACCCAACCCCCTTTTCTTATTTCTTCACTCATTCCCCCAGCACCCTTTTCCTTTTTCAGAGCCTAGGGGAAAAATTTTTGGAAAACCAAAAAAAGCCCATGGCTTTTGGGTTTTTAAACAAAAGGAGTTTAAAACTACAAAATTGCTTTTAAAAAAAAAAGCATCTCCTAACCCAAAACCCCCACCCATCTGAAATCCAAGGACTCCCCCAGCCAGCTTACCCCGCGTACCCAAACACAGTTGGAAAAAAATCCCTACAGGGGGTTTTTAATAATAATAAATTTAAAAACCCACTTTTTCAGTATCCCAAAAGCACATTTGGGAATTTTAAAATCATGCTTTTCAATATTTATTTCCCTACTAATTTTGACACCCCCCTTTTCTACTTTATATACATTACGCGCCCCTGCCGAACCCTTTCATAAAATCTTTTCTAAAGGAAAAAGTTAAAACCCGTGAAGGGGCTTCTTTCGTTTTTTGAATGCCCTGGGGCAGAGTGCTTGGGGATGTCATTTTTCGCTGCTCAAAATCAATTTTGGGTCCTTTAAACAAACAGATAGGCTTGTGGGTTTTCCAAATTTTGTGGGCCCCCTTAAAAAAAAATTCAAATTTTGGGTCTTCGACTTTCGTTTTGGTTAATGGGTTGCCCAAAAAAAGAGTTTATAAATTGGGGGCTTGGGGTTGCTCACTCATTTCCTTGCTGTCATCTGTGTAAGACCCCTCTTTTTTAAATAGTGGGGCCCAAAAAAATTTAGGGTTTTTCCGGGGCTTTTGGTTTTGGGATAAGAAAAGAAAACTTTGGGGTTTTTTCCGATTTTTATTTTTGGTTTTTTTTTTTTTCCCGGCCCATTCATGGGCTCCCATAAGATTCCTTTTGCTTAATTTTGATGTTTTTCTATTTTCTGACCCCGTATCTCCCTAGGCATTGAAGAAAATAATTTGGGCCCCTTTTTGGGCCCCTCGGGTTTTTTTTTTCCGTCGCCCGTTAAAAGGGGGTGCCCCTTTTCTTTCTATTTTTCTTTTTCTCCCCTTTTTTTTTAAGGGGAAAATGCCTTTAGTATTCATCGTTGCCACCGAGTTAATCTGTTCTAGGCATAAGTTGGGTCTGTGTTGCTTTGTCTATTTCCCCCGCTTATTTCATTTAGGACTTGGTTTACTTGGCCCCCCTTTATGTTCTTTTTATTGAAATTGAATTTGGGGAAGCTCCCCCCGTGACGATCCCATTTTGGTTTGGGCTGGGGCCCCCGCGCATACATGCTGAAAACCCCCAATTTTTGTTGTGAAACCCAGGTTTTTTTGTTTTTGATTTGGGCATTTCGTATCAGATCCCTTTATTGTTAGTGAAAATGAGGTCCAGCGTATTCTCCCCGCTAGTAGGGCTTTTATTTGGGTTGGGCCCCGGGGGCCTGGTGGCTAAAACCCTTCTTTACACACGGAGGGGGCCCCGGGGTTTGAGTCCCAACGGGGGAAACATTTTACACGTTTTTCCCTTTTAAAATGTTGCCTGTTCACCTAGCAGCAAATAGGTACCTGGGGTTAGTGACGGTTTTGGGTAGCTTTCCCGGGGGACAAGGGTTTTAGGGCCCCAAAGGAAAAAAGTTTTGACAGTCCTCGATACGCACTGGCTTTCTTGGGTTATCCGGGTGGCTAACCACCGGGGTTAAAAAAACCTAACGAAATCTTATCTTACTTTCTTGCTGGTTTAAGGTGAAATTTTTTTGCAGAATTTAAAAAACTCGGGGGTGTGGAGAGTTTTCGTTTTGAGCTGCCACCCCGGTGTTATCACGCAGCAACATTATTTGGGATGTTTTCCTCCATTTTTTGGGGCCCTTTAAATTTTAAATCCCCCCGGAGCAAAAATTTGGGGGCAGGAAGCGGAAGGTTTTTCCCCGACAGTGGTCAATTTTCAACGTTGTTCCTGGGGGAAATTTTTGGGACGGGGTTTTACCGGAGGTTGTTGGGGCGGCACAATGAATAGGGTTTTTGGGTTTTGAAACTTTTTCCCCTAAAGACTTCAACTACATCATTTTTGGGCATTTTGGAGGTTTTTGTGCAAATAAGTGACTCCTTCGATATACAGGCCCCCCCCCCCCCCCCTTTTGCCTTTCACTCTGCGCATCTGTTTAGGTTGTAACCCGGGATCCAAATTTTGCTTCCCGTGATCCCCTTTTTGTGGGTCTTTAGTGGGAAAACCGCAAACATTGCATTTGCCCCCTGTAAAACGGGCCACGGATAAAAGGTATTTTGTTGTTTGTTGCTGGCCTTTTGGCCCCCTTTTTTGCAAAAAAGGGTGTCACCCGATTGGGGGCATTGGGGGTGCTGGGGGGGGGACTTTTTTTCCCCCAAATAAAATCGTTTTCTGTTGGTTTGGAGTGGGGGCCCTCGACTGTGATCCACCCCAAAAAAAAAGACCCGGAAATTTGGGCATTTTTGCCAATTTTCCCGCCAGGGTTTTTTTTTTTTCCCCGGCACTAAAAAAAACTCCCTTTTAGTGGTGTGGCTAGCCAGGTTTTTCCCCTGGCCTGGAGTTTTTTTTATCTTTTTGGGCCCCTTTAAGGGGGTGGGGGCCTGGCAATGTAAGTTATCGCGTTGTTAGGTAAAACACTAGGGAAGTTTTGGCAACTTTATTCCCAAACCCTTTCGCCTACACCCGGAAAAGGCCCTTCCTTTACTCGAAAACAGAAAGAAAGGGAGGAAAAGTAGAGTTGAAGGGCGATGTTAAATTTAGTCCATACCCTGAAGTCCCTAGAAATTTTAGGGTTTTCATTCCCCCCAGCCTGGAGGGAAATTCAGTTTTCCCTTGTTTGGAAAAAATCTTAAGATCAAAACGACAGTGCAGGACTTAAAAAACTATCGGAAGGGAGGTGCCGAGTATTTAAATAGTGAAAAATGTAGCCACTGGAGTTCATGTCCACCCCAGATCCAACAATTCTTTTTTGAAAAGGTTTTCCAAAAGGGGGTTTTTTTCCCAAAATTTCCCCGTGTTGCGTGTCCGACAAGATGAACATCAAAATGGTTTCAAAACCGAAAGGGATTGTATACCGTATGGGAAAATGGACGTTTGGCGTATGCCAAACGCCCCTAGATGAAAATCTGGAAATTGACCCCTTTTCCCAAATTTTAGCAAGTTTGACAGAGGGGCGAAGTATTCTACGAAAAAAATTTGCAAAATGTTTTGCGTTTTGTCAATTTTTGGGTACAAGCTCACGTCCGTGTCAATTATCAAAAACCCTGACAAACAAGGTTTTTTTGGGTTTTTTCCCGAGGTCAAGAACTTCGACAGAAGTTTCTCTCTCAATGCCCCTTTTTTTGATGGGTACTTAAGAATGGAGACAAACCCAAAATATTTAACACATACTTTGTAATTTTGCTTTCCAAATTTTTGGTGAGAAACATTTCAATTTTTGGCCCACTGACACATTGGTTTTTACTTGGACATGCTTTGTGGGAAATTTATGGATTTAAATTCAGGGTTAAATGGAATTGGGAACTCTGGATCACCAACGCGGGTCGTTTGCCGAATCACTAGTTTTACCACTCGGTAAAAGTACTCCTTAAACCCATACAAAAAAATTTTACTTTAAAATCAACAGGCCCCCTTGGTCATGAAACGAAGAAAATGGTGACCCCAAAAAGGGGCTAGATAAAGGGGGTCTTTTCATTGATTTCCCCAAGGGGGAAAGAAACGGCCCGCCTTTAAAAAAAACAATTTTGCCTCAAAAAAGGGCAACAGCAACGACATTTTGTTTACCCCGGAACATTTAAAATTTTGGGGTTTTAATTATTGAAAAATGAGAGATCACTTAAAAAGACTTTTGAAAAGGGTTCCCCATGCTTAAAAGAGGTAAAAAAGAGCAAAAAAACGGGGTAAATTTTGAAGGGATATTGGTAATTTCTCTAAAAAAACTTTAAAACCCAATTAAAAAATCCGGGCCTCTAACGTTTCGAAAGTTAGTTTTGGCTTTTTGTAAGAACCCTGACAAAAATAACCATTGGCTGTTGTTACTATTTGGGCTCTTTCTAATTTTAAAAACACTATCTTTTCTGCCATCCTCAAAAAAAATAATATCCCGGGATGATGTTAACCCCATTTTAAATGTAACATTTTCTTTTCTGGTTTCAAATCTTGTCAAAATGGTAAAATTCCCCTTTGGGGAAAAACTGTGTCAGCGGCCCTATATGGAAGAAAAACCGACTATTAAAGGGGGGCGAAAAAACCGCTGGGCCCATGAAACAAATTCATTTGCGGGCATAGGTCTAGATTAAATTTTTGAGGGAAAAGGGGGTTTGGACCAATGTCTTTTTGCCCCCTGTTCCACTGCAGGTTTCCCAAAAATTTGCATCTCTTTCCTGAAAAACTGGCATTTAGAAAGAGGGAAACCTTTTGAAAAAAAAATGACCCGTTGTCACAGAGCGTGCGAGGTTTCCTTTACCCGAGCTTTGGTAAGATGGGGGAAAGGGAAAAAGGATGGGAAGGATGGAAGGGGGGGAAAGTTTAAAAGGGTGGAGGGGGAGGGCTGGTTTTAAAAAATTTAAATGGCCTACCCATTGGTGCAGTTTAAATTTCTGTGGGTTTTGTTGGGTTTTTCGTTTAAATAAAAGTTTAATTTTTATAAGATAGGGGATACCTCTTGCCCGTCAACTGCACACAGCTATCCCCAGCTGAATTGGAAGGATGTATACTGTTTGAAATTGCCCTTTTTTTGCACAAGAGGTCAGTCGTAAGGCTGCAGCTGCAGGTGGTAGTTGCAGTTTCCTTTGATTGAGTTTGGTTTGGCTAAGCAGTTTCTGAGGTGGTGTCCTACTGTAGGACGGTTGTAGATTTTTACAAGGTTAGTTGTAAGGTGTTGATTGACAGAAGTGGGTCACCCAAAATTGGGGAGCGTTAATCCATGTTATTGGACATAGAATGGTTCTGGTGGTATCCATTCTTCTACTTCTTCGGGGGTTACTACGATTCTTGGTCGAGGGAAGTTTCTTCTTGTGGATGAAGCGTCGGACTCTTGTTGGAGGCTCATTCTTTGGGATCTGTGGGAAAGGGGGGGGGTTGTTGATGGTGTAGTCAGTCGTGTTCAATGGTTGGGGTGAGTTCACTCTGTCGGGTACATAGAGCTCCTGTAACGTCAGAAAGTTGTCTCATAAGAATTTGACAATTTTTCATTGTGGTCATCAAGAGGAAACTCAAAATCCTTATAAAAATCGAGTGTCGAAAAGATTTTTTTTTTAAACCAATGTTCTGCAATAAGTCATTCAGACTAGCAAAGGAAAACGATCTGGGATTGTATATGCATTTAATATCGGGTAGTTGATTACAGGATCCCATGTCTCATCTTTCTTGGAATGGGAATAAGGGAACATTCCAGGGAGAATTAGAATTTTCGGTAACTCCTTCATGTAAGGAGTCGTCAAAGAAAAATCTTTGTGCATTAAGCAAACGTATGCTGAACATAAATGGGTTTAGTGATTTTATCGAGGGGAAAAATGGTGAGAAATAAGTGAGGTGAAACACATTGTTTGACCATCTAGTACCACCGCAGAGTGAACACTGTTGTGAACTTTATAAGTCTAGGGACTTCACCAGATAAGTCTGTCAAAGCTAGGTTATTTTCCAACAATGGCCAGGTGCTGGAAGATTCAGTAGAAGATTCTCCTAGGAGTACTGCCCCTAAAAGCTGATATCGGGTACTTTGCCTTCAACTCTAACAGGGACAGGAATCTGAAAACATCTACTAATGTGGTGTTCTTTCTCGGGGTGAAATCTCATTTACCTACCAGAACTTGCAGTTTACCACGTCTTGCAGTGTGCAGTGAGGGTTTTCAAGAGACACCTTTGACTCTCCACGCATTACTGTCAACTAGCACGTGGTCTATTTAAAAAAAGCTTTGTTCACAAATAATGTAGATGGAGTGAGCGAGTTAGCTGACAAAGTGACGTCTTTCTTTGTACAGGCAGTAACTTTGTTGTTAACTAGCCACTTGCCATCAGGGATTTTGCAGCATGTTTACTATCAACATCTCAACCACAGCAAAGCTAGACAAGGTTATTGTAAGCATCCTCAGACTGTTTCCTGCCCTTAACCTTTTCTCTGTCAATCTAGAAGTGAAGTGAGCTCTTTTGCAGGGGTGGTCAGGACAAGGGTTCAAACTTTTTCGTATCGCTGTTGCGGAAACCCTCCAATTCAAAGGATTCTAGACAATGAACGTACTCAGAAACTGAGTGGCAAATAGGGGAAAACTAATATGCATTCTCCAAAAGGATACATCAACACCATGAAAATAGCTTTCCAATCAGACAGATTCAGGCGAATCTTAAGCTCTCCCATGAACTTGAGATCAATTACACAACCAGGGAAGACAATGTTATCGACTACTAGGGAATTTTGCAAACAACTACTTCCCCTGAATCTCAAACTGAATTGCTGATCTTCCTGTACTCTCAGAGTACTACCAACACACCACCCTAAAGTTTGAATGCTGATGGTTCAGTTAATATGGTTGCAGGGAGGCCAGTGTCATGAAAGACTGTACAATGTTTATTACTGAACTTAAATCAAGAAAGATTTTGATAGCTTTGTTACTTACATAGGACTCTAAATGATGGGCCACTGAGATTTTCATACGTAAAATGAAAACACGAGAATTCCTCCATGACGTCAGAGTCATAGCTATTAATGGGTTGTCGCTTGGAGGCATGGATAGATTCCTGGGATGTTTGGTATGATGCCTGTTACCACTGTTTTGACAGTGGTAACAGCAAGTACTTCAACCTGAGAGTGTCAAACGCACTGCGAACCGGAACTGAATACAGAGATTTAAATACAGTAATCTTCTCTTGTTTGTTTTTTTTCTGTGAGCGTGAGACTTTTCCCCCGAACTGAGGAAGTGAATACTGCTGCTAAAACCCCTTTCTACTAGAGGTTTTGTCATGGGGTTTTGAAAAGCGCATCCATCCATCTGCGGCTAGAAGCAGCAGGGCTTTTGATATTACACTTCTCTATGGACGACCTAACATTCATGGTATATACAATACAGATCTTTGAAATGATTTGTTGGAGCACTCCAGATATTGACTTGGACAAACTTTTGTAGACTCCGACCTATAATGTGTTCGTTGACCACAGCTGAAACATGTGACTAAATAAGTAAGTTTCATCAGGTTTAACACAAATGCAGTTACATTAAAGTCATACATACAGCATATGTGTAAAGGACCTAAGAAACCCAGAAAAGTCAGACAGAGTGACTTAGATTGTGATACAGGCAATGGTGAACGGTGAGATTAAAACATCTCAGTGGTCAAAAGAGAGGCATATACAGGCATATCAAAGAGGAAAGGGCAGTTAAGAAAGAAATATATTCAGTTAAAGAGAGAAATAAATAAAAAAAAAAGGAATAAGAAAAACCAAAAGGGATTATGAGGCTACAGTTGCAAGGGATTTGAAGACTAACCTAGAAGGTTCTTTCATTTATACAGAAGTAAGATTAAGGACAAGATAGGCCCACTAAGGGGTAACTCAGGTCAGACCAAATGACAGTGATAAGGATATGTGTGAGATTTTCAACACTTAATTCCTCTCAGTTTTACTCAGGAAGACACTATGAAATTCCAGAAATAATAAATTAAAAGGCTCCTAATGGAAATAAGTCACAATGACTTTTTTTTGGGGTATCCTATCCTAGATTCTCTACGCATATGCTGCTAGGTATGATAATCTATGTAACTATTTGTGTATACATGAAGAAACTTACTTACGTAGAACAGGACGACTGGGGTAACTAGTGACATGGTCCTCAGACAAATAAAGAATTAAAAAACCCAATAAATTCCCGGCCCTGGTGAACTGTTTGCAAGAGTTTTAAAGGGAAAGTAAAAGGGAAATTAGCAAACCTTTGGCTAATCCTTTTCATCATAGCACTACAAAATGGCAAAAAATGCCAGACAAGTGGAAAATGGCAAATATATACCTATTTACAAAGCAGGAGACAGGACCTTAGCATCGTGGGGAAAAATTTATGGAATCAATAATTGCCGAGACAGTTCATAGCCATTTTTGAAAGGCATAAACTGATTAATGAATCTCCCAAAAACGGGTTTTACAAAGGGGCTTCCTGGGCTTACGAATTTACTAACTTTTTTCACTAAGGGTTTGAGGGGGTAGATCATGGTAATGAATATGAATTGTGTATATGGACTTCAGTAAGGCTTTCGATAGAGTTCCACACCAGAGGCTATTGAGGAAACTTAAGGCACCGGAATAGGAGGGGAATTTTTTTTCCTGGGTAAAGGCATGGCTGACAAATAGCAGCAGAGAGTTTGCATAAATGGGGAGAAATCAGAATGATTATCAAATGGTATACAATACCGACAGGGTTTTAGATAAGACACATAGGGAACATTTAGGCAACTTTATTTCGAAACGTTTCGCCTACACAGTAGGGTTCTTCATCGAGTACAGAAAGTAGGCGGGAGCAGTAAGAATGTGAAGACGATGTAATCAGCCAAACACCCCTGAAGTCGTAGATTTGAGGTTGTCAGTAACTCAGCCTGAGAAGTTCTGTTCAAAAGTCTGGACTAACTGAAAGATCAAGCGACAGTGTAGAGACTTTAAAAACTGTCGGAAGGGAGTTGCAGAGTAGTTTTTAGTGAGGATGTAGCCACGAGAGGGGCACGTCCCTCTCAGATCAAACAGTTCTCACTTGAAAAAGTTGTCCAAGGTGTTTTCCCCCTTCTGTACCAAGATGCCTTGTGTTGCAGTGTCTGACAGAGTGAATATCAAAATGGTATACAATAAACCCACAGGTGGTAGATAAGACACATAGGCAACATTTTTGGCAACTTATTTCGAAATGTGCCTTTGTGTCTTATCTACCAGAATCAAATGGGGGGACGTCACAAGCGGTGTTCC
>NC_069420.1:55022725-55110684 GCF_026875155.1 Cherax quadricarinatus
TTAGAGTGCAGCAATATTCCAGCCTATAAACAGTGACCTGAAGAGTGTCATCATGGCTTGGCCTCCCTAGTTTTGAAGGTTCTCATTATCCATCCTGTCATTTTTCTAGCAGATGCGATTGATACAATGTTATGGTCCTTGAAGGTGAGATCCTCCGACATAATCACTCCCCAGGTCTTTGACGTTGGTGTTTCGCTCTATTTTGTGGCCAGAATTTGTTTTGTACTCGATGAAGATTTAATTTCCTCGTTTACCAAAATCGAGTAATTGAAATTCTCACGTTGAACTTCATATTGTTTTCTGCAGCCCACTGAAAAAATTTGGTTGATGTCCGCCTGGAGCCTTGCAGTGTCTGCAATGGAAAGACACTGTCCATGCAGATTCGGGTGTTCATCTGCAAAGGAAGACACGGTGCTGTGGCTGACATCCTTGTCATGTCGGATATGAGGATAAAGGAACAAATGGGAGCTAGTACTGTGCCTTGTGGAACAGAGCTTTTCACCGTAGCTGCCTCGGACTTTACCTCTGTTGAACCGACTACTCTCTGTGTTCTGTTAGTGAGGAAATTATAGATCCATCGAACCAACTTTTCCTGTTATTCCTTTAGCGCGCATTTTGTGCGCTATTAGGGCCATGGTCACACTTGTCGAAGGCTTTTGCAAAGTCTGTAATATATTACATCTGCATTCTTTTTGTCTTCTAGTGCATTTAGGCCCTTTGGGTCGTAGTGATCCAGTAGTTGAGACAGACAGGAGCGACCTGTTCTAAACCCATGTTGCCCTGGGTTGTGTAACTGATGGGTTTCTAGATGGGTGGTGATCTTGCTTCTTAGGACCCTTTCAAAGATTTTTATGATATGGGATGTTAGTGCAATTGGTCTGTAGTTCTTTGCTGTTGCTTTACTGCCCCCTTTGTGGAGTGGGGGCTATGTCTGTTGTTTTTAGTAACTGAGGGACGGACCCCCGTGTCCATGCTCCCTCTCCATAGGATGGAAAAGGCTCGTGATAGGGGCTTCTTGCAGTTCTTGATGAACACAGAGTTCCATGAGTCTGGCCCTGGGGGAGAGTGCATGGGCATTGTCATTTATCGCCCGTTCGAAGTCATTTGGCGTCAGGATAACATCGGGTAGGCTTGTGTTAATCAAATTTTGTGGCTCTCTCATAAAAAATTCATTTTGAAACTTCGACTCTCAGTTCCCGGTTTAGGCGGCTTGCTAAAAACTGAGTCATATTGGGACTTGAGTAGCTCACTCATTTCCTTGCTGTCATCTGTGTAGGACCCATCTTGTTTAAGTAGGGGCCCAATATCGGGACGTTGTTCCCCGATTTTTTATTTGGCATAGGAGAAGAAATACTTTGGGTTTCTTTCGATTTCATTTATGGCTTTTTGTTCTTCCCGCGATTCCTGACTCCTAAAGGATTCTTTTAGCTTAAGTTCGATGTTTGCTATTTCTCTGACCAGTGTCTCCCTGCGCATTTCTGATATATTGACCTCTTTAGCCGCTCTGTTATTCTTTTCCGTCGCCTGTAAAGGGAAAGCGCCTGTCTCTTTCTATTTTACATCTACTCCTCCTTTTTCTTTAGAGGAATAAGCCTTGGGGCATACATCGAGTGCCACCGATTAATCTGTTCTAGGCATAAGTTTGGGTCTGTGTTGCTTAGTATATCTTCCCAGCTTATATCGGTTAGGGACTTGGTTTACTTGGTCCCACTTTATGTTTTTGTTATTGAAGTTGAATTTGGTGAATGCTCCCTCATGACTAGTCTCATTTTGTCGGTCTGGGGTTTCCACGCATACATGTCTGAACCTCAATTATGTTGTGATCTGAGTATTGTTTTTGATATGGTGACATTTCTTATCAGATCATCATTGTTAGTGAAGATGAGGTCTAGTGTATTCTCCAGCCCTGGGTAGGCTCTATTATTTGCTGGTTTAAATTGAATTTTGTGCAGAATTTAAAAGCTCGTGTGAGTGTGAGTTTTCATCAGAGCTGCCTCCTGGTGTTTTTTTACTGCAACAATATTATTTGCTATATTCCTCCATTTTAGGTGCCTTAAGTTGAAATCCCCCAGGAGCAAGATGTTGGGTGCAGGAGCTGGAAGATTTTCCAGACATTTGGTCAATTTTTAACAGCTGTTCCGGGAAATTTTGCTGGGTTGTTGCATCCGGAGGCTTGTAGACTACCACAATGACTAGGTTTTGGGTTCTCGACCTTTACTGCTAAAACTTCCACTACGTCATTTGAGGCATTAAGCATTCTGTGCAAACAAGTGCTCTGCAATGTACAGGCCAACCCCCGCCTTTTGGGCCTGTTCACTCTGTCACATCTGTATAGGTTGTAACCTGGGATCCATATTTCGTTGTCCAAGTGATCCTTTTGTGGGTCTCATTTGAAAGCCGCGAACCATTGCCTTTGCCTTTTGCAAGCAGTCCACGGTTTAAAAGGGTATTTTGTTTGTTATTGCTGGCTTTAGACCCTGTAATTTGCAAAGAAGAATGTTATCGGACTGGTGGTATTTGTTGGTACTGGGGGGGATTTTTTTTTCCGGCATTAGTATCTGTTATCTGTGGTTTGGAGTGGAGGCCATCGACTGTGGTTCCACTCCAGGAATGACTGGATTTGGTGTACGATTTCTGCCATTTCCTGCCAGTTTTTTTTCCTTCCTGGCACTAAAAAACCTCTCCCTCTTGAGTGCTGTGGCTACCCGGGTTTTTTCCCATGGCCTGTGATGTTTTGTATCTTTTTGTCCCCTTTAGATGGTATGCCTGGCAATTTAAGTTATAGCACAGTCTTTCCTGTACTGAAGAGGTACACATTTCGGGGTTTGAAAAGCTTACAGGAAGGATTTGCATTTTCCTTTTGTCATATGGGCATAAACATTTTTTAGGGTGGTCATAGTTGCATGTCCCATCTGTTTTTTTCCAGATTTCCCACCCCAGCAGATACCAAGTGCATAGTATGTGCACAGGCTTGGTTTCCGTTTCCCTTTGGGGTTTCTGTGACTGTATTCCCTGTTGGTTGCATTTTCCCTGCCCTTATTCCATCCTCCTTAGCACCAACAATGGAGCTCCCACCAGTTGTTTTTGGAAATTTTATCCTCACTATTGCTATTGGAGTCCTTTTGTTTGCTATTTCCTGCGGTATTTCTGGTTTGCAATTTTGGGTTTTTTAAATCTTATCTTTGACTACACTTGTTTCCCTACTATGGCTCCTGTCCTCTTTTGAGGTCATTTATATGTATTCCTTCCTGCGTATAATTCCCGACAACCTGGACAAAATCTCCAGCTTCACCATTACTGTCTACCAGGACAGTATTCCAGCTTCAACCATTTCTGTCTCCCAGGACAGCACCCTCCACTTCACCATTACTGTCTCCCAGGACAGTACTCCAGCTTCACCATTACTGTCTCCCAGGCCCAGCACCTCCAGCTTCACCATTACTGTCTCCCAGACAGCACTATCAGCCCCACATTTACTGACTACCAGGACTCACCTCCAGCCTTACAGTTTGTGACTACATGGCCATATAAAGGGGCATACCATTCAGCCCGGACTTTTTATGTTCCCATCTGTTGTAGAAAGCTTCCGGGTTTTCTATGAAAGCACTTTGATGTTATCCTCTTTTAATACCCTTGTGATTTTAGTCCACAGATTTTCCTCATTTGGGCATACCCAAAAACACTTCTCTGTTTTAATACTGCTTGTAGCTAGTTCTGGGATATCTGCACAAGGAGCGTGACACCAATTTCCACAAAAATGACAATTTATCCATGTGGTAGCCCGTTTTTTGACTGACCACAGACTACACACAGCTTCATAATGATTTGAATGGTTGATTTACTGGCAAGTCTACTAGCAACCTCTTGAATATTTATTAATAACCTTAAATGAAGCTCTAGTTTATTTGTATTTTCTGTTTCTAACTCTTTTTGTATATTGGCAGCTTACCGTCACGTTCCTGATTTTAATGTTTTGTGTTTTAAGGGCCTACAACCCATCCGTTTACAGTCTGCTTTATTGCCAAACGAAACGTTTGAAACCAGTCCCGGGTTCGGACCAGTCAAGGTTCGGACCAGTTCAAGGGTTCGGCCCCAGTCGATCTGCATCTGATCAGTGGGTCACTTATTTAAAACATACTGGTCGGTGATTTGAGCTAACACATGAAGGATCTACTGGAAATTATCTACCCGAGTAATATGTGATTTGACTGATACAAAAGTATAAACTTGCGTGTTGAAGAGCCGGTGATATCTGGCAGCTCCTCAATGACGTACAGTCAACCTCTTTTTTTTATCAATCGCTGTATCTGGCTTTTCTATTTTTGTTTTTCCGTCTCCACCACAATAAATGCTATATTAAAACACTATAGTTGACTGGTGCAAATTTTGGAGGAAGGACGCTTTTTCTGTAGTAATAATTGCTTCTCGTTGTGTATATTGCGACCGCTGGTAACTACAGGTTATATGAAATTCACAGTAACGTCTCGTATTTTCAAGAAAATGAAAAATGAAAGTCCACTCCACTCCACTAAGTACCATTAAATACTGGTTAGGGTTTCTACTACAACACTGTATTCTGCTATTCACTGGTATCACTAGATTATATGCGAGTACACTAGCAGGCCAGGAAGATTATTAAAAACAGCTGACCTGTGGTAAGTTTTCTGGCGACTTCTGGCACCTGCCTCTATAGGGTTATCACTTCATTTACAAATTCACCTGTTTTCAAATGACACTTTAGCCTTTATCATCAATATACTAGGGAGCCACGTAGTATACACTATACACTATGTATACTCAATGCTTTCCCGGGGGACTTTCTTCCTCTGACACAACGTTCAATTATTATTATTTTTTTCACACGGGAAACAGGCCTATGATTCCCCTCTGGCAGTAAACTCTGCTAGGTAATGCACACTAATTCTCCTTTTTTGACTCAGTATATAATGTTTTCCGCCCAAGATTGGTTCCAGGCGCTAGAGGGATGTATCGTATAGGATTGATGACACAAATTAAAGTTCTAGCACGTAAGAGCGACCGTGAAAACACCAGAAAGCCGGGAGCACAACGAGGCACGCTGACGTCTTGGCTACCCTGTGGTATATCATGTAGTGGCAGTTTCAGCTTCCACCATTACTAACATGTAGTGGCAGTTTCAGCTTCCACCATTACTAACAACAGTGAAAGTAAGCAACATTTCCTTATCAAATTTTGCAAATTATTGTTGTTGCTTGTTTGATATGCCAATATATGAGTGATGATGGGGACCTGTACAATACACGTACAATACCTGTACAAACACGTTGTTTGTAGATGAATGGTTCAGAGAACCGACATGTTGATAAATTAGACACATGTGCAACTCTTGGGTATCTTTATTGGGAATTCTTCTCTTGACTAATTCTTGGGCACGACCTACTTCAACATTGAACAAATGTTACACGACCTATGACTGCTACACCTCTCCTGCCAACAGTTTATAAGCTCCTTCTCCGCACGTATGCCGTATTCTATTCAAGATTGATGGACTGACCACATCGACTCAAGGTTGAGGGACTGATTACCTCATTCTCCTCCTGTTCTTCAAGATTCTCCTTTGTATGGACTGATGAAGCCACTGCGTGGCGAAACGTTTCCTCAATAAAAATACCCAAGAGTTGCACATGTGTCTAATTTATCAACAAACACGTTGTAGCGAGTATAAGCTATTACCACCACCACTTACCACCACCAGCCACCGACATGTCATTAATGTTGACAAAATCAACATTTCTTTATCAAACTATAACAAACACATCAAAACTCACCACATGGACACCAAAAACACATTCTAAAGGTGAATACAATCTTGGTTGTCTTTGTAGTTTATTAAGAGCTACTCTGCCATCAGTATTGCTCCAGATGGACTACAAGATTCACAGTGGTGGTGTCTTCAACTCAAAACAATAATAGTGTCATAACTGTCCAGCAGTTAAAGTCATTTTCTTCTCCAGTCTTTCTGATTTATAATCCACCACCAACATATTCAACAACTGTATAGAATTATACAGGTTAGATAAATGACCGTAACGTATCTTACTGTAAATATTTCAGGAAGATACTTTTTATATCTTTCCAGAGTGAATGTTCTGCACTGGACTGATTGTAACTGAAAAAATGGATTGTACAAACTTTTGTTTAATACACAACAAAACCTCTTTTATTAAGAGTAAAATAGTAAACATCAATGTTCTAAAGTGTAATAATAATATAGAGCATTATTAAACAAATATTATTGACAGACAATATGGAATATCCATTGAATCATTTCACTTTCTATATAATCCAAATGATGGTTTAAGTAATGTTATATATAAATTTATTAAACAAAACAAGGAATACCAATACACATTACTGTACCTTTATTATAAGATACTTCTGGCTCCTTCCTTTGACTCTTACGGAACCTATAAGAAAGAGGCAATAATCTAGTAATAATTTATGTTGATTCGTCTGAAATTGTTTATCTTTGAAATGTTAGTAAAATAATTAATGTTGCTGGGAATATACAGTTAAAAATATACATAATTTGATTCATTGTAGACTGATGCTCATAATATGATTCACTGTAAACTGATGCTCATAATATGATTCATTGTAGACTGATGCTCATAATATGATTCACTGTAAACTGAGGGTCATAATATGATTCATTTTAAACTGAAGCTCATAATATGATTCATTGTAACTGAGCTCATAATATGATTCACTGTAAACTGATGCTCATAATATGATTCATTGTAAACTGATGCTCATAATATGATTCACTGTAAACTGATGCTCATAATATGATTCATTGTAAACTGATGCTCATAATATGATTCATTGTAGACTGATGCTCATATGATTCACTGTAAACTGATGCTCATAATATGATTCATTGTAAACTGATGCTCATAATATGATTCATTGTAGACTCAGGTTCATAATATGATTCATTGTAAACTGATGCTCATAATATGATTCACTGTAAACTGATGCTCATAATATGATTCATTGTAAACTGATGCTCATAATATGATTCATTGTAGACTGATGCTCATAATATGATTCACTGTAAACTGATGTTCATAATAGTCATTGTAAACTGATGCCCAAAATATGATAAATTGAAAACTGGGGTTCCCAAAATTTTTATTCATTGTAAACTGATGCTCATAATGATTCATTTGGAAAAACTGATCCCTCATAATATAAATTCTTTTTAAAACTGGGTTAAAAATATGTTTCTTTTGAAAAAACTGATGCCCATAATTTTGTTTAAATTTTTAAACTGGCTCAAAAATTGATTCTTTGGGAAAAAAGATGCTCATAAAAAGGGTTCATTGAAAAAACTGGGGTTAAATAATTTGATTCATTGTAAATTTATTTTTCATTGATATTTATATTTCGGAGACTGATAATTTTTATTTCGATTACAAAAATTTAACAGTTTTAATCACTTTTTTCAACTGTCTTTTTATCCATTTTTTTTTTTTTTTTGTAAACAAATAATTAGTTTTTGGGAGGGTGAGAGTTCAAAAAAATTTGGGGGGATTTACAAAACTGTTGGCACAATATTGATAAGGGGGGCCCATCGCCATGCAGGCTAGGGGTTGCCCCAACACTGTTCTTTGGATCACCATGTAGGAAAGGGTGTTGCCCACAACACTGATTTTGGGATCACCTTTTGGAATTTTTTTTTGGGGGGCAAGTGTTGTCACAACCTGATTTTTAAATCACCATGCAGGTTAGTTTTGTCCCCAACACTAATTTTGGGTCACCATGCGGGCTAGTGTTGTCAAACACTAAGTTGGATCCCCAAAGCGGTAGGGGTTTGTCAAAAAAAAGGGGGATCCCCATCCCGGAAAAAAATTTCCCCCCCAAAAGTACCCCCCCCCCCCCCCCCCAAAAAATCCCCCCCCCCCCCCCCCCCCCCATCCCAAAAAAATACCACCAGTCCGATAACATTCTTTTTTGAAAATAAACAGGGTCAAAAGCCAGCAATAAAAAAACCCAAAATACCCTTTCATCCGGGGACTGCTTGCAGGGGGGAAAAGGCAATTTTTCGCGGCTTTCAATGGGGACCCACATAAAGGATCACTTGGGAACGAAATATGGATCCCGGGTTAAAAACCTAAACGAGGTGAAAGAGGAACGGGGCCCAAAAAGGGGGGGTTTGGGCCCGGGTACATTCGGGTTCACTTGTTTCACAGAACGTTTTAAATGCCTCAAATGACTAGGGGGAAAGTTTTAGCAAAAAAGGTTTTCGAAAACCCAAAAACCTAGTAAATTTGGAAAGTCTACAAGCCCCGGATGAAACATCCCAGCAAATTCCAGGAAACAGCTTTTAAAAAATTTGCCCAAACTGTCGGGAAAATCTTCCGGGTCCTCCCCCAACTCTTCCCCCCCGGGGGGTTTTCCAATTTAAAGGCCCCTAAAATGGAGGAATAAGAAAAATAATATTTTTTGCAGTAATAACACCAGGGAGCTTGATGAAAACCACACTCACACGAGCTTTTAAATCTCGAAAAAAATTAAATTTTAAACCCAGCAAATAATGGGCCCTACTAAAACGGAGAATACACTAGACCTCTTTCGTCACTAACAATGATGATTTTGATAAAAAATGTCCCCAAATAAAAAAACCCAATATACTCAGATCACAACAAAATTTTGGGGTTCAAATTTGTATGCGTGGGAGCCCCCAGCCCCAAACAAAATGAACTCCCCCACGAGGGAGCATTCCCCAAATTTCAACTTAAATAAAAAAAAACAAAATGGGCCCAAAGGGAAAACCCAAAGGGCCCAACCCGATATAACTGGGAAGATATACTAAGAAAACACAGACCCAAATTATCCCCTAAAAACAGATTAACTCGGGGGGCATTTCGATGTTGCCAAGGCTTATTCCTCTAAAAAAAAGGGGAGGAGTAGATGAAAAATAAAAAGGGGACGGGGCGCTCCCTTTACAGGCAAAGGGGAAAAGAATAAAAGAGGGGCCCTTTAAAAGGGGGGGTCAATATATCAGAAATGCGCGGGGAGACACGGGTCAGAGAAATGGGCAAGCATCGAATTTTAAGCAAAAGAACCCTTTGGGAGTCAGGAATCCCCGGGAAAAAATTTAAAAAAGCCATAAATAAAAATGGGAAAAAAACCCCAAAGAAATTTTTTTCTCCTAGAAAATTAAAAAATCGAGAACAACGTCCAGAAATTGGGCCCCTACTTAAACAAGATGGGTCCTACACAAAACAGAAAGGGAAAAATGAGTGAGCTACCAAGCCCCAAATTTTACTCAGTTTTTAGCAAGCCGCTAACCAGACTGAGAGTGGGAAGAAAAAAAGAATTTTTTATGAGAGAGCCAAAAAATTTGTTTAACAAAAGCCAAACCATTTTAACCCTGACGCCAAAGACTTCGAACAGGAAAAAATTGCTTTCCCCTTTCACTCTGCCCGGGCCCCAGACTCTTTAAAACTCTGTGCATCAAGAACTGCAAAAGCCCCTATCACACCCTTTTCCATCCTATGGAGAGGGACCCATGGACACGGGGTTTGTCCCCCAGTTACTAAAAACAACAGACATAGCCCCCCTCCACAAAAGGGGGGGGTAAAGCAACAGCAAAGAAAATACAGACCAATTTGCACTAACATCCCCTATCATAAAAAAAAAAAACTTTAAAGGGTCCTAAGAAGCAAGATCACCACCCATCTAAAAACCCCCTCAGTTACCCAACCCAGGGCAAAAATGGTTTTTGGAAAAGGTCGCTCCTGTCGTCCCCAAACTGGATCACCAAAGACAAGGCCTAAATCCCTAGAAGACAAAAAGAATGCAATTTTAATATATTTAAAGACTTTGCAAAGCCCCTTTGAAAGTGGGACCAAAGGCGTAAAGGCAACCCAAAAAGGCCCCGCTAAAAGGAAAAAACAGGGAAAAATTGGTCGATGGGTCTATAATTTCCTTTACTTTAAAAAACACCCGAGAGTATCGTCAAAAGAGTTTAAAAAACCCAGGAGCTACGGTTTAAAAGCTCCCGTTTCCCCAAGGCACATAAAATTTTCTCCCACTTGTTTCCCCCATCCTCATATCCACATTTGACAAGGATGGGCGCCAAGGGACCCTGTCTTCCCTTTTAGATGACACCCCAAATTGCCTGACAGTGCTTCCATTGCAGACACTGCAAAGTTTCCCGGGGACCCTCAACCAAAACTTTTTAGTGGGCTGCAGAAAAAAAATATGAAGTTCAATGATTCTTTGAAAAATGATGTCAAAATTGTTTCTTTTTTGTAGACTGATGCTTGATTCACTGTAAAGTGCAAAATTTTTCATTGTAAAATGTTGCTCAAATATGATTATTGTGACTCATTTTTCATAATATGATTCATTGTAAATGATGCTCTAATATGATTCACTGTAAATGATGCTCATAATTGTCATTGTAAACGATGCTATAATATGATTATTGTAGATGATGCTCATAATATTTTCAGTAAAACGAGTCATAAATGATTCTTTGTAAAACTGATGTCATAATATGATTCAGTAAAACTGGGGTTCATATATATTCTTTGTAAACTGATGCTCAAAATTGTTCATTGAAAAGATGCTCATAATATGATTCTTTGTAACTGGGGTTCATAATTGATTCATTGAAAACTGATGCCTATAGGGATTCTTTGTAAATGATGCTATAATATGATTTCATTGTAAACTGAGTCTAATAGATTTTTGTAAACTGAGGTTCATAATTTGATTCTTAAAACTCATTTTCTTGTATTTTTTCAGAGAATGATAATTATATTTGATTAAAAAAAGTTAACGATTTTTCCTTATTCAACTGTCATTTATCACAGTTTTTTTTTTTTTTTTTTGAAAAACTGTAATTAGAATTTGGATGTGAAGTTACTAAAATTTTGGGGGGTGAAAAACATTTGGCACAATATTGATAAGAGTGACATGCCATGCAGGCATGTTGTCACAACATGTTTTGGTCACCTGTAGGAAAGTGTTGTCACAACAGATTTTGGTCCCATGTGGAAAGGGTTTTGTACACACGATTTTTGTCCCCATGCGGTTGGGTTTTGTCACAACACTGATGTTGAATCCCCATGCAGGCTAGTTTTGTCACCACACAATGTTGGTCCCCATGCGGCTAGTGTTGCAAAACACGATGTATCACCATGCGGCTAGTTTTGCCCAAACACAGTTAATGCGGAAAAAAAATCCCCCCCCAGTCCAAAAATCCCACCAGCCCGAAAACTTTTCTTTTTTGCAAATACAGGGTCTAAAGCCAGCAATAAACAACAAAATACTTTCATCCGTGGACTGCTTGCAGAGGAAAAGGCAAGTTCCGGCTTTCACTGAGACCCACTAAAGGATCCTTGGCAACGAAAATGGATCCCAGGTTAAAACCAACAGATGTGACGATGAACAGGAAAAGGGGGGGGGGGGCCTTTTTACTTTGCAGAGTCATTGTTTGAAACCAGAACGCTTAATCCCTCAAATATTTAGTGGAAGTTTTAGCATAAAGGGGCGAGCCCAAAAACCCTTCTTGTGGTAGTCTACAAGCCTCCGGTGCAACACCCGAAATTTCCAGGAACATTTTAAAAATGCCACTTTTGGGAAAAAATCTTCCAGCCCCGCACCCAAACATCTTGCCCCTGGGGGATTTAATTTAAGGGCACCTAAAAGGGAGGAAATAGCAAAAAATATTGTTGCTTTAATAACACCGGAGGCAGTTTGAGAAAAATCACACCCCAAACGAGTTTTTAAAAAACCTGAAAAAAAATTCAATTTAAACCCAAAAAATTAGACCCTACTAACGGAGAATACATAGCCCTCTCTTCACTAAAAAGTGATTGTAAGAAATGTCCCCTATCAAAAAAAATATCCCAGATCACAAAAATTGGGTTCAGACATTATGCGTGGACCCTCGACCGACAAAATGGACTGCACGAGGGAGCTTTCACCAAATTCAACTTCAAAAACCCAAAAAATAAAGTGGGACCAATTTAACCAAAGCCCAAACCCGTAAAGGGGAAGTTTATAAGAAACACAGCCCAAACTTATCCCCTAGAACAGATTAACTCGGTGGCCTCGTGATGCAAAAGGCTTATTCCTCAAAGAAAAAGGGGGAAAAGGATGTAAAAAAGAAAAGAGAAGGCGCCCCCTTTACAGGCGCGGAAAGAATAACAGAGGGTTTAAAGAGGTAATATTCAGAAAGGGCCAGGGGGAACGGTCAGAGAAATAGAAAGCATGAACTTAAGCTAAAAGAATCCTTTAGGAGTCAGGAACCCGGGGGGAAGAACTAAAGCCATAAATGAAATCGAAAAAAAACCCAAAGATTTCTTCTCCTACCCAAAATAAAAACGGAACAACGTCCATATTGGCCCCTATTAAACAAGATGGGTCCCCCCACAGATCAGAAGGAAATGAGTGAGCTATCAAGTCCCAATATGACTCTTTTTTTAGAAAACCGCTAACCAGACTGAGAGTCGAAGATAAAAATGAATTTTTTGAGGGGCCCACAAAATTTGTTTAAACCCAAAAGCCTTTCCCGATGTTATCCTGACGCCAAATGACTTCGAACAGGCGATAAAGCATCCCCATGCACTTGCCCCGGGCCAGACTCATGGAACTCTGTGTTATCAAGAACTGCAAAACCCCCTTCCGAGCCTTTCCTCCTATGGAGAGGGAGAGGCCCGGGGTCGCCCCTCAGTTCAAAAAACAACAGAATACCCCCCACTCCAAAAAAGGGGGGCCGTAAAGCAACAGAAAAGAATACGACAATAGAAAAAACATCCCTTCATAAAAATCTTTAAAAGGGTCCTAAGAAGAAGATCCCCCACCCTCGAAACCCATCAGTTACAAAACCCGGGCACATGGGTTTAGAACGGTCGCTCCTGCTGTCTAACTATGGATACTACGAAAAGGTCCTAAAGCACTAGAAGACAAAAAAAAACCAGATGTAATATAAAACTTTGAAAAAGCCTTCGAAAAGTGTGCCCAGGGTAAACGCAAAAAAATGCGCGAAAAGGATCAAAAATTTGGGTCGGGGATCTTATTTCCTCAAAACAAAACACAGAGAGTATCGTAAACGAGAAAAAGTCCGAGGCAGCTGTGAAAAGCTTGTTCCAAAAGGCACTATAGCCCCCATCTTGTTCCTCCCTCATATCCGACATAGACAAGGTGTCACCCACAGAACCGGTTTTCCCTTTGCAGATGACCCCGAATCGCATGACAGTGTCTTCCCATTGCAGACACTGCGGGCCCCAGGGGACATCAACCAAATCTTTCGTGGGCTGCAGAAAAAATATAAATTTAAATGATGAGAAATTTCAATTACTCAGTATGGAAAACTGAGGAAAAAAATCTTATCAGAGTCAAAAAAAAATTTGCCAAAAAATAGGCGAAACACCAAGTAAAAGATGGGATGAAAGCGGAGGATTACCTTCAAGGCCCATAACATTTATCAATCGCATTGCTAGAAAAAAGACAGGATGGATAATGAGAACTTAAAAAATAGGGGGGCCAACCCCATGATGACACTCTTGGGTACTTTTTCTATTGGCGGGAAATTTGTGATCTAAAAGCACTTAAAGCAGGTAAAATTCCCGACCTAAAAAATGTAAAAGGAATTTTCAGGGCCGCAAAACGGAGATAAAAACCCTAAAATTAGGGGGCTTGAGGTTTCAAAAACTGTTTTCCCCTGGAACGCAGGAGGGAGAGATACATGATTTATCACCTGGAAAAAACCTAGAGGGCTTACCGAACTTGCAACAAAAAATCACTACTACGAAAGCAAAAGATTGGCAGACGATCCCCTCCCCCCAAGAAAGCGGGGGTTCACTACCTTAAAAGGGACCATACAATAAGTGTCGGGGGGAGAGACTGTTAACTGCCCCCCCAGAAAAAAAGGGGGATACCAACAGACCCTGGCAGTTTTCAAGCGGGCACGGGAAAAGCACCTAAAGGCAGTTCGATAGCCGGGCTGTGGCTGTACGTTGGGTTTTTGCGTGCACCACAGAACCCCTGGTTGATCAGGGCTGACCCCCCGGAGGCCGGTCACAGAGGGGCCGGGGGGCTTGCCCCCAAAAACCCTCTCCGGGGTAACCCCAGGTAAACACTGATGTTGAATCCCCAGCAGGCTGTTTTTGTCCCCCAACTATGTTGGATCCCCAGCAGGTTTATGTTGTCACAACAGATGTTGGATCACCTTTAGGCTTGTGTTGTACAAACTGTGTTGGATCCCCATGAGGTAGTGTTGTCACACATGATGTTGGACCCCATGGGTGTGTTGTCACAAAAAGTGTTGGATTACCTTGAGGTGTTTTCCAAAAACACGATGTTGCATCGCAGTGGTTAGTTTTGTCAAAATTTATTTTGGATCCCAAATTGGCTATGTTGTCAAACACTGATTTGCTCAATGTAGGCTAGGTTGTCAAAACCCTGTTTTTGGGACACCAAGGAAGCATTTTGTAAAAACACTCCTTTCAAGGGGGGCCCTTGCGAGGAAAGAGGTTTGGTTGGGGATCTGAACCTTTCAGTTTTCCCTTGAAAAAACCCTAAATCCCCCCAATTTCCTCCCCCCCTATTTCATCCTCCCTCCTTCCCTTTTCCCCACCCCATTTTTCCCCCCACCCCTCCCCTCCCCTTTCCCTTTTCCTTTTTGGGTTTTTGGGTCTTCCCCTCTAAAATTCTAGCTCCCCCGGGTTGGGGAAAAGGCCCCTTTCCCAACCTTTCACTGGGCCTTTGGGTGGTGGTTGCTTGCAAGAAATCTCTCATCTTGGGAAATGCCCCCTTTTCCCCCTCTGGAGTTCCAGGGGGGGGCTTAAGTGTCCTTCAGGTGAAGGGTGTATCTCGGAGACTGTCTGGGGTTTCTGGGATGTAGGGGCCCGAGGAGGAATCCTTTTTGGGCGGGCTTCTGACTGCCTCTTTTTTTTATGGAGGGGCTTGGTGATTGGGGGTTGCTATCCGGGATTGCGGGTTACCCGGTATGAAAGATGGGGTAAAGGACTTTTTCCCCATGCTGCTTTCCCCCTGCGGATGAATGACCCCCTTCTTGGCGCAGAAGGGTATTTATGATGTCTTTCATTCCCCCGGGGAGCTATTATCTCCATATTCCCCTTTTGTCTCGCCTTTTTTTTAAATAAAAAAATGAGACATTATCATGGGACCCATACCCTGAGCTGCCTCCCAACCTTTTCCCCTGCAGCACCCCCTTCCCATTATTATAATCAGAATAAGCTCTAAATAAAATAGGGTCAACATTTGGGGGGGCAGTTGTGTAAGGGGTTTAAATCGTGGTGGAGAGGGATCAGAGGTGGGGGGAAGAAAAGGGTAAAGGGACGCAAACGCGATGGTCAAATTTTTATAATAACCCCAGATGCTGAAAAAAAAAGTAAAAAATGTGCTTGGGAGCAAAGGGGGGGTCGTCGAAAGTAGAAAAGTTAATTACATGGTAGGGCGGCAGCATTGGGGTAAACCCGCGAGCTCGCGGGGAAAAATTGGGTAATCGAAAAGGGAAGTGAAAAAACCGAAATAGGGACCGACAACCCTACAAGGGGAAAATGGGGCGTCTGCCATGAGATACCAGGGGAGGTGTTGACCTTTGGGGGCATGAAATCGCGTCCCCCCGGAGCGGCAACGGGTTTAATAAACGCAATTTGTTAGGCGTTCCCCAACCCCCCGTTGCGGGCAAAGCAGCGGAGATGGGCAGTGGCGGGGAAAATTATTCCGTAGGGAAAACCCTCTGTAAAACCCCAGAGATCATCCCTGTGCCACGCAGTAGCTTTGCCTGCTTTTTGGCCTGCACCCAATGTGCCCAGGGCCCCGGGAAAAATGACACCTTTATTCTGATACCCACGCGGCCAGTGTTTAAGTACGCATGGGGGAATCCGAAATGATCACGAAGGTTTAAAGGAGACATTATGTAATATGAAAAGGGTTTTAAAAGGAGGACACAACCGGCAGTAAAAAGACTAGTGAGTGTAAAAGGGGCCCTTGGACCCGTATCAGAAAAAAACTCCCAGAACCCAACCCATCACATCGCGATTTAAACATGTATATAAAAAGCAATGGCTAGCATGTGACTGGAATGTTCGAGAAAAAGAGAGTGAGTAGGGGGAAATAAGAAAAGTTTTGGGCTCACAGGTGGGGGGGGCAGACATAAACTGTGGGAACTTCCCCGAGGAGGAGGGAAAGGAGACGCTCAATGATGAAAAGGGGGGGGGGGGCAATGAAAAAAAGAGCAGAGTAGTGAATGCAAAGAGAAAACGGTCGGAGCAGGCGGGGGGGTCGGAAACGGGGGTTCTACTAAGCTGGATAATTTTGGGGAAGGAAGATAAAGATCATGAATGCAAAAATAACAAAGAAAATGAGCATCACGACAATCACCAGGGAAGGAACATTGCTTCTGATAGAGGCTTTAACATAGGGTAAAACGAAAGGCACCAAGGCCGACGGAGACCCTTGGTGATGAATGGGAATCTAACTTAGACAGAGTTTCGGGGGCCGCGAATAGGCTTGGTCCCATAATCAGCTTGGAGAAGAAAAGGGGGGAAGGGAAACGGGGAAAGGGTGTGAGACTGCCCCCCAGAATTATTTGCAAAAACCTTAAAGGGGATTTACCCGCCATGGCAAGTTGTCTTTAAAGAAAAAAGAAGGTTCCACATCACCGGCGAAAAAGAAGGCCAAAAAGTTGATGTATACCTGCCGGAATACGTGTCCCACAAAATACAAGGGTATCGGAATAAGGGACGAGTAAAGGGGTAATGAATCGGTTTTCGTATTAAAAAATTTGAAGCCATGAGAAGTGGGTCCAATGGGAGACTCGGTTAACACCCCTTTAGGGGGGGCTGCTACAGCGACAGTCCCGCCCGGAAACATGGGAAAGCTCAACATAAAGTACGATCAAAATAGCAAAGGACGAAGGAAGGGAGGTATTTATAGCTAAGAGAAAAAGGGGTGTGTTGAAGAAAAACCCTTTTGGGGGGTCCCTCGGGTTGAAAAGTCCGGGGAAACGAGGCCCAAAAATGGATCCCAAAATGTTAAATTACAAGAAACAGCGTGAAGGTTTTGGGAGATTACTATGAAGGCCTAAGGAGTGGGTTGGGCAAGAATTTAAAACCTCCCAAATGGTGTCAATGCCTTCTCTAGATCAAAAGATCTCTAAGACATAAAAGTTAGCAAAGGGATTTGAATTATGTATTAAGGGAGCAAGGGGTCTATGTAGAGCGGCCTTTTCGAAAGCCCCTATTTCGAGGGGGAAAAAATTTTGTGGTTTTAAGAACCCAACAGACGCGTTTACAATATTCCATCACCTTCAGACCACAAGTCAGGGCAATGGAATGATGTGGGGTACAAAACCCCGAGGGCCCGGTTTTTAAAAGGGTAGTACAATAGCCCATTTCCCGTTGAGGGAGAACCCCCCCGCCCCCAAATCATTAAAAGACTTAAAAGATCGGGGGAAGGGGGCCCTAGAATGGGATGTTGTGAGACCGTGTGGATATCATCAATCTTTTTGCCGACGGCGTCAAAGGAAAGCGTGGGCTCCAGTCAGAGAGTAAGGGCACCTTAACGGCTCCAGTTCGGGGGAGAAATTAAAAGGGGAATTGCTCTTTTGGTAGTTTAGATGCAAGAAATGGGGACAAAGGTGAAACCCTCTGGAATAAGAACAAGATAGCTCCGATTTTCCCGGCAAATTCTAGAGGGCGCGATTCACTCCAGCATCCCCCCAAAATGGGGCGGGTCCGGAGTTTACTTTCCACACAATTTACACTTTATCCAAAATTTACACTAGAGGGAAAAAGGTAATGGTAGATATAGTCTCGCGAACAAGTGCGTTAGGTCACGGATGATGTGGCACTACTTTAAAAAAATCTCAAGACCTCCACCCTATATTATATCGTAAAACTCCAAGCAGCATGTTTTAAACTCACTGCACGGGGGGCATGTAGGGGGACTACCAAGGTACAAGCCCGGAATTCCCACCGAGGTTTTGGGGGGTAGATGTTTTCCGCGTTAGGACTAAAATCGAAAATTGGGTGCCAGTTATCAAAGAGGGCGAAAGGGGTCTCCCCCAGGGGGTAAGATGGAGTATTAGTCCCAAAAGGTCAAGCAAATTGCCAAAGAGGGCTACGAAATTAGGGAAAAAGGGGAGTAGAATAAAAAGGAAGGAAAGTGACACTGTCATGTAAATCTGGGAGATCACGTAAAACAATGAAGGGCGAGAAACAGATAGAAAAAATCAATGCAGGAGAGAGATTTTATGAAAAAAATCAAATGGGAGGAGCATGGTTTAAAACTGAAAGGGATGAGAAGTGAGAAATCTAACCGATTCCCTTTAGAGCGCGGGGGCCCTCCCCCCAGGGGATGTGAGCATGAAATCACCACAACAAGAGGGTGGCGGGAATTAAAAATTAAAAAATGATACAGGAAACAAAATGCATGGGAGGGGGGAAAAAATAAAGAGAGCACTCGGGAAACTCTGGTAAATAAATGGAGCTGCATTAATGCGCGGGGGAAAGAACAAAAACTTGTTGATTGGTAAAACGGCCCCAAGAAATGCACTTTCATGAAATGATTATCACGTAAAGGATCGAAAAAAGTCAAAAAATTAAGACACTTCTCTTGAACTAGTACACCAAAAAGGGACTAGAAAGAAATTAGCCCCCCGATCATCCCCCATCGGGGGTCCCTTTGGGTAGGAGTACAACATTCAGTGCCGGGATGCCCTATTTAAGGGTCGTTTGGTCCGTGGGTTAAAGGGGCCCTTTGTGTTCGCCCCCATGGGCAGGCCAAAACAGCTGGGTTCGAGTTTTGGTAGTGCGTGTTGTTATTGAATATATATAATAATATAATTTAAAAATTTTATATAAATATTATTATATATATTTTAAATATATATATAAATAATTTATTTATTTTATTATCACAGGCCGTTTCCCCCCAAGGCGGGTGGCCCGAAAAAGAAAAACTTTCACACATTACTCCTCACGTCTTGCCAGAAGGGAAAACTATACTTCTACATCCCCCCTTTTCCTCCCAAAGGGCAAAGTTTTTTTGTTCCCCGATCCTAAGTGCCCACTCACTCTTTTTTTTTCCCTCAAACTATGATTCACTCTCTTTCTAGACCCATCGCTGACACTCACTCCCAAATATCTGAAAACGTTTATCCTCCATACTCTTCCCCCCCCCAACTAATTTAAATTTTCACCCAATTTTTTGTTTTCCCCATAACCTTACCTTTCCTGTATTCACCTTTTTTTTCTTCTTTTGCCACCCTACCAAAATTTATCCCCCATCTCTGCAACTTCTCTTCAGAACCCAAGGCCAGGCATCAGCAAAGAGCAGCTGTGACAACTCCCACTTTGTGTGTGATTCTTTATCTTTTAAAACCCGCCTTTTTCAAGACCTGTTTACTTCCTTACAACCCCATCTATAAAATAATTAAACAACACGGTGAAATCCACTCCCTTGTCTAAAGGGCCCCCTTTTACGGGAAAAAAATTTCCCTCTTTCCTACATACTCTAAATTGGCCCCACACCTCTTAAAAAAATCTTTTGCTTTTGTAACCCACCTCCTACACTATACATTGCAACATCTGCCACATTGCCCCCCTTTTTTGTCTACGCCTTTTCCCCAAAAAAAAAATGCCCCAAAGACCCCTTTAGCCTTATTAAATACTGTTCACTTATAGTTTCATGTAAAAACCTGGTCCACCAACCCCTACCTTTTCCAAAGCCCCTTGTTCTTGCTATCCTTTTCCGTCTTACCTTAATTCTTTCAATTTTTAAATTCTACCTACACTTTACCCCGGTTTTACTCAACAGACTTATCCCCCCAAAATTTTGCACTCTCTTTTTAATTATATTATAATTTAAATTTATATATATATATATATATTATATATATATATATTATATATATTATAAAAAATTTATATTTATATATTTTTAATTTTTTTTTTTTTTATTATTTTCACCTGGCCGATTCCCACCCAAAGGAGGGTGGCCCGAAAAAGAAAAACTTTTTACCCTCTTCATCCCCCTGTCTTGCCCGAAGGGGGCTTTCACTCAGTTTTTTAAAATGCAAACTTAACACCCCCCCTTTTAGGTGCAGGCACTGCATCCCATCCCCCAGGCTCCAAGTCGGGCCCGCCGGGTTTCCCCGAAACCCTTCTAAAAAGTTACTTTGTCACCTCCAACAGCACGTCAATATAAAAACCATTTGTCTCCCTATATATATAATATTTATATATTATTTTATAATATATATAATATATATATAAATTATATATATATAATATTAAAGGGGGGAGTGGGTATTCAAACGGGTTTAGGAAGAAATCCAAATATTTTTTTTTGAAACTTTTTACCACTTCTCGAGGCTTGGGTCCAAATTTACACCAGAGGGGGACCCCATCAGATATATTAATATATAATATATATTTTAATATTTTATAAATAAAAAAATTTATAAATTTTAACAATAAAATTAAAATAAAAAAAATTTTATTTAAAAATTAATTTAGATTTACAAATTTTTTTGGTTTTAAAAAATGGGTTTTCGGAAAGAGGGCATTGGGGAAAATATTAAAAGGTAGTAAGGGGAGAAAAGTTAGTTTTTAAAATTTTTTCTTTTTTTTTTTTCAATAAAGGGTTTAAAAAAAGGGAAAAATTTTAAAAAGTGGTTTTAAACAATTAAAAAGAGGCAAAAAAGAAAGTTTTGAATGTTTCCAAAATTTTTTTTTAAATAAGAAAAAGTTTTAGTAATTAAAATTAAAAACTGGAAAAAAATTTATTTGTCTTTTAAAAAAAAGGGAAGTTTTAAAGGGGGTTTTTTTTATTGGGGGGAAAAAAGGAAATTTTGAAATTTTAAATTTTTTGGAGAAAAGGGAAAAACTTGTTTTCTTATAGGGGGAAGGGGAGGAATAACATTTTGGAAGGAAAGCCATTTGAGGTTTTGGGGGGGTTTGGGGGGAAGAAAATAAATTAGGAGCCCGGGGGTTTATGGGGGTAAAATGAAGAAAAAAATATAAAGTTTTTGGATTTTGGGGAATTTTTTTAAAAATTATGGAAGAGGGAAGGTTAAAATAGGTTTGGCAAGGCTAAAGTTTTGATAAAGCAAAGGGGATAAAAAATGCAAAATTATAGGGGGATAAGTCTTTAGGCCCGGTTTAAATTATGGGAGGTATAATTGAAAAATTAGAGAAAAAAAGGATAGCCATCAATTTCTTAAACATCAGGTGTCTAGTACCACTGGACATGTCACCCCTGATGTGAGATAGTTTATAATATTTTTTTTCTTTTTTTTTATTGTTCATTAAAGTTTAAAAATCTTTGAACATTACTATAGAAATGTGTCAGTTAATTCAGCATAATAATAGAGAGAAGTTAGTCTGGTTCTGAAATATGATTTTATGTTTTGAATTTCTAGTTATTACATTATATGATTTTTTTTTTCAAATTTACAAAGTATTTTTTAAGCACGTCAGTTCCCCTGTCTTCTAATAATATGCTATTTTCCCCCTATAATCTACCTTGTCTATAACTACTATCACATTTACTTTGTCTGCTTTAGTAAGGTGAAGTCTAGGATCTTTCTTTAATTCTTGGTATAACTTAACAAATCTTTGAGATTAATTACTCTGCAGAAGTCTGAGCAGACACAGTAAATGCTATAGTAATTATAGACAAGGTGGATTATTTGGGAAAATTAAACATGATATTACGAGACAAGGGAACTCAGGCGCCTCTTAAAGAGTAATTTTGCGCAAACTTAGAGAAAAGGACGTCCCATTTAAATTTTGAGAGCTTACCCGAATATCTGAGTGCTCATGGTGAGTATAATACCCCCCTCCACTGGTCAAGAAAAAAGAATAAAATAAGTAAATTTGTATATACAAGCGTAATTTTAAAAACTGTCTTTTCATGAGGAAGGAAACATCACTGAAAAAAGCTTAAAGTTAGTGTTAAAGAGACAACTTCAGGTCATGGTAGTGAAGTCAGAACCTCCAACGCACCTAAGAGCACAAATCTAATATTTCTACAGTGTACAATACACAAGTGTTTATAATATGTAGCTGATCAGAGAACACAGTCGCAAGTTATCAAAGAAACAAAAGAGAAAAATATACATCCATATTATCCCGTGAAAGGTATTACTAGTTTGTATTTAAATATTTATGATGAAATTTATATCATAATTATTCAGTTTAAAACAAATGAGGTATGTAATATTTACCTAAAGTAAATAACCAAAACAAGAATGATGATCACGAAAAAGGGAATGATGATCAGCCACCAGAGAGTTGATGTCGGGACCTCCACGGGCGGCACCACTTCACCTGCACCATAAAATATATTTTAAAAATATGTTGCTTAGTGTGTAAATAATGTGAATGAATATAATTAAACTATTTAACAAAACTTCTTAAAGATTTTAGGAAGGAAAGAGAAAGTTCCACTGGTGGATGATGTTCATGAGACAATTATACAGAGTAAATCATTATATTACACGGATTTGTTATGTTTTGGTTATTACACTACTGAAAAATGGTGGCACACTTTTATACAACACTTCGTGTAGAAAAAATTCCCCAGCTCAAGCTGCCGCCTTATTGTGGGTCAGCAGGGGAGACCCTGCCACCATCCCCTGCCACCATCCACTGCCACCATCCCCTGCCACCCCCAACACTCCCACCACCACCATCCCAGCCTTGTTGTGGGTCAGAGGGGGAGACCTCCCACCATCCCCTGCCACCATCCCCTGCCACCCCCGACACTCCCGCCACCACCATCCCAGCCTTGTTGTGGGTCAGAGGGGGAGACCTCCAACCATCCCCTGCCACCCCTGACACTCCCACCACCACCATCCCAGCCTTGTTGTGGGTCAGAGGGGGAGACCTCCCACCAACCCCTGCCACCCCCCGACACTCCCACCACCACCATCCCAGCCTTGTCGTGGGTCAGAGGGGGAGACCTCCCATCATTCCCTGCCACCCCCGACACTCCCACCACCACCATCTGAGCTTTCAGTTCCATTCTGTCTTCAGTTCCATTCTGTGTTTTGATCTTTTAATTACCATATCTTGTATCTGCCAAGCAATCATGGCACAAGGTAAGCATACTAGTGTTGCTGAAAATGGCAAGAAAAGGTATAAGCATTGAAATCTTAGAGTTAACGAAGAAAATGGAGATATTAGACAAGAGATAACCTGTGCAATTAAAAAAATGAGGTAAGTTTATTTGTTTGTGTGATGAATAACTGACTGATTTACTGACTGACATGACTTGTTTACTGACTGACTTGACTGCTTTACTGACTGACTTGACTGCTTTACTGACTGACTTGACTCCTTTACTGACTGACTTGACTGATTTACTGACTGACATGACTGACTTACTGACTGACTGGACTGATTTACTGACTGAGTGTACTGATTTACTGACTTGACAGATTTACTGACTGACTTAAAGTTAGACTTTTTCACTGAAGAAGACCCTGAAATGGTGTCTAGAACAGCTGATGCCTTACCATCAGTTGCATAATGTACTGCAGGGTAAAACAGAACAGAAATCCATTACAGAATTTATGCACACTCCAGTACAACCATTGACTTGAGTACCAGAACCTCTACCATCCACCTCAGCTCAGTAGAGCCACAACATAACTCACCAATCTCTTCACAATCATCAATGAACACCATTACCCTCAATTTAAGGTAAGAAATATTATTATTTATGTTTCATATGTAGTCTTAAGCAGTAAAAACAACATAATACATCACGACAATGAACTATAATTACATATTCACTTTTATTTTTGTAAGATCTGGTGGTCTAAAAAAAAAAATTTTTTTTTGGCTTTTTTTGGGCTCGCAGGAACGTAACCCTATTTTTACCATAAGCTCTTCAGTTTATCTAACATTGATTTACCTAACACAGCATATTCAGGAACGTAACTACCGTGTAATATAATGGTCTACTGTACATCAGTGGGGTAAAACAGTAACCTATAATATTAAGAAAAATGCCTTGAAATTTAATACAAAAATTATGTTCAGATAAACAGCGATTTGATGAAATATTATAAACTAGTAACTGTAAATGCCCATAACTTAGAAAAGATGTTTTATAACACTCAGAACTAAATTACATTGCTCTTAAATTCGGCGTAATGCATACTTGGAGTATACCTCAAGGATGTTTTTATCAACACCTTCACATCTCAGTTCATAATCATGCCTCAGGGTTAATCAGGACCTGATCAACCAGGCTGTTACTGCAGGCCTCATGCAAACCAACATAAAACCACAGACTGACTGATCAAATACTGAATATAGGTGTCTGTCTAGCTAACTCTTGAAGACAGCTAAGGGGCCATTGGTAATCCCCTTTATGTATACTGGAAGGCAGTTGAATATTCTTGTTCCACTGACACACACATTGTGTAATCTCCAAGTGTAATCACGGCAACATCCCCCCTCCCACTGCTTTTCAGTGGGGTAGGGGATGTTGCATCGCCTGCCGAATCTTTTGCTGTGGTAGATTTGGACTAGTCCCTCAAGGACTTTTCAGGTATAAATTATGATGTATCTCTTTCACCTGCATTCCAATGGACTTCTAAAATCCCCAGTAATTTAGGTGTTTGATTGTACTAAATACGTGCAGTGAAAGTTCTCTGAATATTCTCCAGATCTGCAATTATGCCTGCTGTGAAAGGAGCTATTAGTGGACAGGAGTATTCCATCCAAGAGAGAACAAATGATTTAAAGAGAATCATCACTAGCTTGGCATCTCTTGTTTTGAAAGTTCTCATTATCCATCCTATAATTTTCCTAGCAGATGTCATAGAGACATTACTGTGATCTTTAAAAATGAGATTCTCTGATATTATCAGTACCAAGTCCTTCACATTAAGTAACTAAGCAAGTTTATTCAGGTATACACAAATACAGTTACTTGGATTATCATATATAGCAGCATATATGTAAAGTACCTGGGATAACCCAAAAAAGCCAGACAGAGTGGCTTATTTCCATATGGGTCCTTTTTCACTCTATTGTGTAGTTAGAATTTGTTTTGTTCTCCAGTCTAGTTTGTATTTCCTCAAGTTTTTCATAGAGGAGTAATTGAAATTTGTCCTCATTGAACTTCATATTGTTTTCTGTTGCCCATTTGAAGACTTTATTTATATCCTCTTCGAAATTTGTAATGTCCTCAATGGATCACACTGTCATACAGATTCTAGTATCGTCAGCCAAGGAAGACAGGGTGTACATTTCTGTTCATGTTAGATATGAGGATGAGGAAGATGGGAGTGAGTACTGCACCTTGGGGAACAAAGCTTTTCACTGTAGTCGCCTATAACTGGACTTTGTTTACTCTCTTTGTGTTTTATTGGTTATAAAGTTAAAAAACCCATCTACCCACTTTTCCAGTTATTTCTTTATCACGCATTTTTTGTGCTGATACACCATGATTGCACTTGTCGAGGGTTTTTGCAAAGTCAATGTATACTATATCTGCATTCTGTTTGTCCTTCAGTGTATCCAAGACCATATCATAGTGATCAAGTAGTTATGAGAAGCCGAGCGACCTTCCCTGAACCCATGTTGCCCTGGGTTGTACAACTAATGGGTATCCAAGTAGTTGACGATTTTGCTTCTTAGAACCCTTTCAAAGATTTTTATGATGTGGGAAGTTAGTGCTATCGGTCTGTAATTCTTTACAATTGCCTTACTGCCATCTTTGTTGAGTGGGGCTGTATCCGTTGCTTTTAGCGACTGAGGGACGACCCCTGTGTCTCTGTTCCCTCTACACAAAATATTAAGGCACGTGACAGGGGTTTCTTGCAGCTCTTGATGAACATGGATTTCCAAGAGTCTGGACCTGGGGAAGAGTGCATGAACATCTCGTTTGTTCCTTTTTCAACGTTCACTGGTGCTAGGCTTATATAAAAAATTCTGGAACTGTTAACAAGATTTTGAGTTTCGGTCATAAACAAAACATCATTTACCTTTAGTCTGATTAACGACTCGCTGAACATTGAATCATTCTGAAATTTCAGTATCTAACTCATTTCTATGTTGTTACCATTGAAAGTCTCATCCGGATGTGGTTTTCGACCTAGAATTGGCATATGAAAAAAAAATATTTTGGATTTCTTTCTTTAATTTCTTACCTGGATCCTGCATGTTTCGGTCATAAAAAAATATTTTTTTTATGACAAAGACTCAAAATTCGGTCATTTAAAAAATCTCTGATATTATTTTAACACCAGAAGACTTCGAAAACGCAATAAATGACATGCCCATGCATTCTGCCCCA
Organism: Cherax quadricarinatus; assembly: GCF_026875155.1. Lineage (NCBI taxonomy): Eukaryota > Metazoa > Arthropoda > Malacostraca > Decapoda > Parastacidae > Cherax > Cherax quadricarinatus. Next base: position 55,049,075 of record NC_069420.1, read on the forward strand.
GGCAGAACTGCAAGAAGCCCCTGTTACCTGCCTTTAGCATTCTATGGAGAGGAAACATGGACACAGGGATCATACCAGTCACTAAAAACAACAGTCATAGCCCCACTCTACAAAGTTGGAAGTAAAGCAATTACAAAGAAGAACAGACCAACAGAACTAAAGTCCTTTATCATAAAAAACTTTGAAAGGTTTCTAAGATGCAAGATAGCCAACTACCTAGATACCCATCAGTTACATAACCCAGGGCAACATGGATTCAGAGCAGGTTGCTCCTGACTGTCCCAACTACTGGACCACTTTGATAAGGTCCTCGATGCGCTAGAGCAGTGGTTTCCAAACTTTTTCAGCTTGTTACCCAATTTAACATGCCACATAAAGCATGTTACCCCTTTCACAAAATGTTGTTATTATTGATATATATGGCTAAACGTGAACGTATACAGCCTCGCATACTCTGCTAATCCTAGCAAAACCATTGAAAACGTAAGAACCACACATACATTATATATAAAATTAATAATAGCTAAAAATTCACACAGTGGGTAAATACTAACTATATACTGCACAGGGCAGTACACATACATACCAGCTTATGTATACCTCGGCTGATGCTCACAGATAAACTGACAGTGTGAAATAGAGGCAGCCTCAGGAAGTGAGTGACGCGTACTGGACAGGTCGATCTGGGCTACTGAGTGACTTTTGTCCTGAAGCATACTTGTCAAAATACTTTTGGGTTTCCACACACTTAGCTATATATTTCTTCTTTTCTAATACTGTATATTAGTTTTTGATGTTTATTGTTATTTGGTTTAACTTTATTACTTACTTATAATAGGTTTACTTTACAACTTTATATACTAAGACAAAGTTAACAATAATCCTCATACCGGGTACCGCATTGTTTTCTTGATTTTCAGAATTCATAACTTTTTTTCTGTCACCCCTCCATTACCCCCCAAAAATGGTTAAATTACCCCCAGGGGGTAATTTACCCCCAGTTTGGGAACCACTGCGCTAGAGGATAAACAAAATGCAGATAAAGAAATAACACAGAGGGTAATAGTAAACAGAGTCAAGTCTGAGGCGGCTACAGTGAAAAGCTCTGTTCCACAAGGCACAGTACCTGCTCCCATCCTGTTCCTCATCCTCATATCTGACGTGGACAAAGATGTAAGTCACAGCACCTTGTTTTCCTTTGCAGATGACACCCAAAATTGCATGACAGTGTCATCCATCAAAGACACCACAAGACTCCAAGCGAATATCAATCAAATCTTTAATTGGGCCGCAGAAAATAAAATGAAGTTCAATGAGGAGAAATTTCAATTAGTCCGATGTGGAAAACTTGTGGAAATTAAAACTGTATCAAACTATAAAACAGAGTCAAACCACACAACAGAGTGAAAAACTATTGTGAATGACCTGGTAGTGATAATGTCAGCGGATTTCACTTTCAAAGATCACAATAACTTATCTACCACATCTGCTAGAAAAATGATAGGATGGATAACGAGAACTTTGAGATCTAGGGTTGCCAAGCCCATGATAATTCTTTTCAAATCACTTGTTCTCTCGTGGCTGGAATACTGTTGTACCCTAACGACCGCTTTCAGGGCAGTCAAAATTGCTAACCTGGAGAATGAACAGAGAACCTTCATGACACATATAAGTACAATAAAGCACGAAAATCCTAGAGGGATAGTACCAAATTTGCATACGGAAATCACTCCCTACGAATGCAAAAGACTCGGCAGGAGCTGCAACGTTCCCCCAGTGAAAAGCAGGGACGCCACGAGTACACTAAGAGACAACACAATAAGTGTCAGGGGGCCAAGCCTGTTCAACTGCCTCCCAGTATACATAAGATTATAATTATTATAATCAAGGAAAGCGCTAAATCGACAAGGGTCATACAGCACTGTGTGGCAGAAAATAGTGCTGGGGTTATAAGCAGCTAGGTGAAGAGGGGATCAGAGGTGAGGGGAGAAAAGGGCTGGAAGGGACACTAAGGGCTACCTGGAGTTTACCTGGAGAGAGTTCCGGGGGTCAACGCCCCCGCGGCCCGGTCTGAGACCAGGCCTCCTGGTGGATCAGAGCCTGATCAACCAGGCTGTTGCTGCTGGCTGCACGCAAACCAACATACGAGCCACAGCCCGGCTGATCCGGAACTGACTTTAGGTGCTTGTCCAGTGCCAGCTTGAAGACTGCCAGGGGTCTGTTGGTAATCCCCCTTATGTGTGCTGGGAGGCAGTTGAACAGTCTCGGGCCCCTGACACTTATTGTATGGTCTCTTAACGTGCTAGTGACACCCCTCCTTTTCATTGGGGGGATGGTGCATCGTCTGCCAAGTCTTTTGCTTTCGTATGGGTGATTTTCGTGTGCAAGTTCGGTACTAGTCCCTCTAGGATTTTCCAGGTGTATATAATCATGTATCTCTCCCTCCTGCATTCCAGGGAATACAGGTTTAGGAACCTCAAGCGCTCCCAATAATTGAGGTGTTTTATCTCCGTTATGCGCGCCGTGAAAGTTCTCTGTACATTTTCTAGGTCGGCAATTTCACCTGCCTTGAAAGGTGCTGTTAGTGTGCAGCAATATTCCAGCCTAGATAGAACAAGTGACCTGAAGAGTGTCATCATGGGCTTGGCCTCCCTAGTTTTGAAGGTTCTCATTATCCATCCTGTCATTTTTCTAGCAGATGCGATTGATACAATGTTATGGTCCTTGAAGGTGAGATCCTCCGACATGATCACTCCCAGGTCTTTGACGTTGGTGTTTCGCTCTATTTTGTGGCCAGAATTTGTTTTGTACTCTGATGAATTTCCTCATGTTTACCATATCTGAGTAATTGAAATTTCTCATCGTTGAACTTCATATTGTTTTCTGCAGCCCACTGAAAGATTTGGTTGATGTCTGCCTGGAGCTTTGCAGTGTCTGCAATGGAAGACACTGTCATGCAGATTCGGGTGTCATCTGCAAAGGAAGACACGGTGCTGTGGCTGACATCCTTGTCTATGTCGGATATAAGGATGAGGAACAAGATGGGAGCGAGTACTGTGCCTTGTGGAACAGAGCTTTTCACCGTAGCTGCCTCGGACTTTACTCTGTTGACGACTACTCTCTGTGTTCTGTTAGTGAGGAAATTATAGATCCATCGACCGACTTTTCCTGTTATTCCTTTAGCACGCATTTTGTGCGCTATTACGCCATGGTCACACTTGTCGAAGGCTTTTGCAAAGTCTGTATATATTACATCTGCATTCTTTTTGTCTTCTAGTGCATTTAGGACCTTGTCGTAGTGGTCCAATAGTTGAGACAGACAGGAGCGACCTGTTCTAAACCCATGCTGACATAAGGTCAAAAAGTGTTTGTAAGTCAAAGGCAGAACCGTCTGCAAGAAGGGAAGATACGGTAAGAGTGGCAGGTCGGCGGCAGTGTTTGAGGTAAATCCTACAAGCTCGCTGGTAAATCGGGCAATCTACAAGAAAGTGAAGAACCAAAATAGGGACCCGACAAACCTCACAAGGAGGAAGAGGGTGTCGGTCCGTGAGATACCCATGGCCAATGCGAAGACGAGAGAGCGTAGTCTCCCAAGCACAGCAACGGTGGTAAGAAGATGGCCACAAACCTAAAAGTGGTTTATTAGAGCGCAATTTCATATGGTGCATGTTTGACCACCGTTGTTGCCAACGGCTGCGAGGACGGGCAGAGATGACTGGTAAATAATCTCAAAACGGAATACCTCTATAGGAAACCGGAAGCTCATGTACTGCTGACCGCACAGCAGCAACCTCTTGTTCATTGCCCTGCACATCAATGTGTCCAGGGACCCAACAGAAAATATCGTCTTTGTTTTTGCTAGCCACACGGTGCAACCATAGTTGAATACGGAGGACTAATGGATGAGGTGAATCAAATTGTTTAATGGCTTGTAAGGCACTGAGGGAATTTAAAATGATCACAAACGTCGAAAGAGACATATATGTAATACGGAGAAGTGCTATGAGGATGGCATACAACTCGGGAGTAAAAATACTAGCTGAGTCTAACAAATGTCCTTGGACAACATCGTCAGGGAACACCGCCGCGAACCCAACTTCATCAGAAGATTTAGAACCATTTGTATAAGTTATAAACAGCAATGGCATGAGCATGCGATCGGAAGTGATCAAGAAAAAGAGAGCGAGAAGCAGTCGTAGGTAGGAGAGCATTGGCGGAGGGCAGTAGGGGAGAACAGACTTAAACCGTTGGAAACTCACAAGGAAAAAGGGAAAAGGCTGTTGCTAAATGAACATACCAGGGAGGTAAGTGGAGAGAAGAGCAGAGTGAGTGAAGACGAAGAGAAAACGGTTGAAGTAAGCAGGGGCGTCGAACAAATAATGGGCTTTTACTAATGTCTGAGAACAACCTATACGTAAAAGAAACATGATGATCATGAGAGCGGACAAAGTAATGAAGGCAATGAACATCACGGCAATCAGCTAAGGAACATTCGCCTCGGTATAGACACTTTCAACAGGGGATGAACGAAAAGCACCAAGGCATAAACGTAGACCTTGATGATGGATGGGAGCTAACTTAGAGAGAGTGGTAGGAGAAGCTGCAGAATAGACTTGGTCTCTATAATTCAGCTTGGACAAAACTAGTGTGGAATGCAAACGGAGGAGAGTCCGGCGATCTGCTCCCCATGAACGATGCGCGAGAATTTTCAAGAGATTTAGCCAACTATAGCAAGCAGCCTTCAAAGAGGAAATGTGCGGTTTCCATGTCAACTTGCGATCGAAGAGAAGGCCAAGAAACTTGACCATGTCACATTCTGGAATATGTGAACCGTGTAAATACAATGGAATATTTGGGACAAGGGGACGTCTAGTGAAGGTAATGAAATGAGTTTTTGTACTAGGAAATTTAAATCCATGAGAAATGGCCCAATGGGAAACCCGGTCAGATACATCCTGAAGGGAGGCCACTACCAGGCAACAGTCAGCACCTGCATAAGCTATAGCAAAGTCATCCATATAGAGTGACAACCAAATATGCGATGGAAGAACGGAAGGTAGGGCATTTATGGCCAAGAGAAAAAGGGTAGTGCTAAGGGCACAACCTTGTGGGACACCCTCGGCCTGAACAGTCTGAGGAAAGCGAGGCGCCAACCCGGACATGAAAATGTCTGTCAGATATGAAAGCAGTAAGGAAAGCTGGCAGATTACCGCGGCCTAAAGAGTGGGCTTGGGCAAAAATGTTATACCTCCAAGTGGTGTTATATGCCTTCTCAAGATCAAAAGAGACTGCTAGGATGGAGTGTTTGTTTGCAAAGGCATTTCGTATGTATGTATCTATTTGAAGCAAGGGGTTCAAAGTAGAGCGGCCTGTGCGAACGCCATATTGGTGAGGAAAAAGACTTTTGTGAGTCTCCAAATACCATATCAGACGTCTATTCATCAATCGCTCCATCACCTTGCAGACTACATTGGTCAGAGCAATGGGACAATAGTGAGAGGAATCAAGCCCCGAAGTGCTTGGTTTGTGAAACGTTAGGACAATGGCAGATTTCCACTAATAAAGGAGAACTCCTCACGTCCAAATAAGATTGAAAAGACGCAAAAGGACTGTAAGGGCAGTAGAATGCAGATGTTTTAGCATACTGATATGAATATCATCAAGCCCAGCTGCGATGACTGGCAGGCTGAAAGCATGGAAGAGTGAAAGGTACATTATATGGCTCCAATCCATCAAAGGAGAAATCAAAGGGCAATTGCTCCTTGGTGAACTGAGACGTAAGAAATGAGGGACAATGGTGAAGCCCTTGGGTGACACGGACAATATAGTTTCCGAGTTCCATGGCAACCTCAAGAGGTTCTGCAACATTAACACAAGCAACCAGCAAAACAGGAGCTGGGTTTGGAGTGTACTTGCCACACAACTTCCGTACCTTCTTCCAAACCACACAGATACGGGAAGACGAGGTAATGATAGACACATAGTCTTGCCAACAAGTGCATTTAGCGTCGCATATGACGCAGCGAGCAACTGCCCTTGCCCACTTAAAATTCAAAAAATGATCTGAGGTCCGATTATATCGATAACGGCTCCATGCAGCACGTTTCAAACGCACTGCAGGAGCACACCCAGGAGACCACCAAAACAAGCATGTCTGAGAATGCCTGCCTGAAGTTTGAGGAATAGAATGTGATGCCACAGTCAAAACTAAGGTCAAAAACTGGTGCACTACTTCATCAACAGAGGAAGAAAGAGGGTCCCCTCAAAAAGTGGTAAGATGAGAGTATAAGTCCCAATTTGTTCGAGCAAATTGCCATGGGGGGCTACGAGGCAGTCGGGAATATGTAGTAGAAGTAAGAAAAATAGAAAAGTGATCACTGTTGTATAAATCTGGGAGGACAGACCAAGTGTAATCAAATGCAATTGACGAGGAACAGATAGGAAGATGAATGCAAGAGAGAAACTGAGTGCGAGAGTCAATGAGTCTTGGGTATGAGCACCTGTATTTAAAACATGAAGAGAATGAGAAGCGAGAAGAGTCTCCAACTGATCACCACGAGAGCCACAGTGGGACCCTCCCCATAGATGATAGCGAGTGTTAAAATCACCTAACAACAAAATGGGCAGCAGTAGAGAAGAAATAAAAAACGCAATAACAGAGATACCGAATGCACGGGAAGGGGAAATATATAGAGAGTAAACTGTATACCATCTGTGCAAATAAATAAGAGCTTCAGTATAATGCAGCAGAAAACAAGCATAAACTTGTTGATATGGTATACCAAAGCATACATGAAGCGCACTCTCATTAAATGATTCATTCGTCCAAAACTGGACGAATAACAGCTGAACGAATTTTAGGCTCTTGTAGCCCAACACATATTAGGGAAAACTGGGAGAGCAACACTTCGAGCTCTCCCCAATTACCTATGAGGCCACGAATATTCCATTGTATATAAAACATTATTTACAAAGACAGGTATACTAACAAGGAGAGGCGATAAAATCTATGGGATATTAGGGTCAGTGAAGTCATCGTGTGGGGGCAACGGTAAGCATGTAAGCAAGGAGGATTCAGAATGCTGTGAAGGAAAAGATTGTTGCAAGGGTCATGACAAAGAAGGGGTAGAAGGAGGTGCGTCGGTGTCCATCAAGGGTTTCGTCTCCACAATATAGTTGGAGATAGCATCAAGTGTCTGTTGTGATAGAAACACAGGCCTTATCTCTAGGCTTTATTGAACATAGAATCTTCATAGTACTTCTGCAACAACAAAATATAATGACTAGTACATCTAATAATGGCTTCTACAGGGATGGTGATGTCTTGCATATGTCAAGAGAAAAGTTATAACTACAGGCCACATATTTAAACTCACCATGTAATCTGCATCGCTGATAAATGGATAAAGTAGGAGAGAATCACACACCATGTGTTGGTGCCCATGACACACACCAAACTGTTGTTGTTGTTAAGGGCCCCTAGAGGTGGTGCAGTATTATCCTGCTGCTGCTCCCCACAGGACCAGTATCACTACAGTGTCTCAGTGGATAAGGAAGATGCCGATACCATGATTTCAGAGACAGGTGAGGTAGAGCAAGTAGAGATCGAGGAGACTATGGAGGGAACCAAAGAGATCTGAGAGGGGCGGTAAGAATGAACCTGGAGAGATGAGCTGGCGGGGACAGAAGAGACGTGCAGCAGAACAAAAGAGGAAGGAGGTTGGAAGGTAACTAGGGAAGAAGTCTGAAGGGAACAGGAGAAGAGGGGACTACACGAGAGGGGTGGTGAACCTCCACCTTCGTGAGAGTTAGAAAGGGGGTAAGAACTAGGCACCGAGGTAGAATATAGATTCAACTTCACAGGTAATAGGTGCAAAGAAGGTGTAGGTTTGTGAAGTCTCACAGACTGAAAAACTAGTGAGCAAGATGAAGAAGTAGGAAGAGGTACGGAGGTAGGAGTTTCAGAGGGAAAATCTGGTAAAGAATTAGAAACGGGGGTGACCCCAGAAGACATGGTAGCAAAGGAGCTGATAGGTGGAATGGCCAGTTAAGGTTGGAGGTATCCGAGCTACTCGAGAATAAGGAACCCGTTGAAGATTTCCTAGAAGGCGGAGCTGAGAGACATCCATAGTGTAAGGCCTTCACTTTCTCTAAGATAACGGATTTCTCGTTCATTACGATAGACTTGATAACAGCGTGAAAGGAAGGATGAGATTCATTGCAATTGAAACAAGAGGGAGAAGATTGTAAGATGTATCAGCATGATCTGTGGAACCACAGACCAGGCACTCTACCGCAGAGCTGCAGTATTTAGCAGGATGTCCCAAGCGCCAGTACTTCAGACACAGATGGGGAGTAGGGACTACTTTATGGACTTCAAGGTGATGGCCCGCAATATAAACCGAGGACGGGAGTTCATGGCAGTCGATGGTTAAGCGGGTGATGTTGTTGGGAAAACACCTCTGCCTGCGAGTGGGCAGGACGTATCTACTTTGAGAATAGGAAGGTCCTGAAAGGATAATTGCTCTAAAATATTATTGCCAAAAGACAGAAAATCACTTTGTACAATGGTATGCTGTAAAACCACCGTACCACTGCAAGAATTGAGAATAGCGTGCTTATGAACTGTGATTGAAATGCTATCCATGGCAGTAATACGGGAAAGATCATGAGGTTCTTCTGAATTCAGAACTGTAATGATGCACGTACCTCTTCGAAGAGTAAGAAAAGATATATTTTGGCCAATGTGTCGTAAAAGAGCTTTAAGAATACTATGGTCTAAAAGATAATCAGTTGGAGATGTCGGTTGTAAGGAAAAGAATTTAGTCCACTGCTTACTTGTAAACATAGTGCGCAAAGGGAGTGAGTATCATGTAGGTCGTTTTTGGGTAGACATCAAACCATCGTCAGTAGGTGGTCTGGAATGTTTAGTAATAAAATGGGCTGTTTGACCTGAGGGAGGTGGGCGATCCAAAAACTGTCACACCATACTCGGAGAAGCCGGATGTATTGTTAAAGGTGTGCAAGAGGCAGAGGTATTAACAGAAATGGGAGGTGCCTCAGCACCTGGAGCAGGTGATGAAGCAACACGAGCAGAAGGTACAGGGGTATGAGAAGAGTCTAGAGAATGGTCTAATAACGAAGCTGGGTCAGAACAGGATGTGGGAACAGAAAGGGGCCTGGGAGGAGGAGGGTTATCACACAACGAAGACTCCATGATAGGGGTACTTCTTTCTTGTTCTTTTAAAGAAAAAAAGAAAGGAAAGAAAAAAAAGTGGGACAGCGGAGGGACAGTCACTAGAAGGCATGGAAGGACTGTAAGTTCTTCTCCTCATCTGATAGGACCTCGAGCCCACAAGCAGTGCAGATGCAGCGTGGAACCCATGCCATACCCTACCTTCCACCAGTAAACCAGTGCTCCGGGATAGCAGCCTCACATCTACTGAGCCACCTCGGTGGGCAAAAGACAGGGCGGTCGGAAACCCACCACAAAGCTTACCCCCTTCGGCTGTAACCCCAGAACCGACAGGCAGCCTCTGAAGATACAGTCACTATCTGCATGACACTCTGCCCACTTCTCGGAGATCCAGAAAGAGAGCAGGACACCTCCACACAATTCTGATTCCATGGTAAACTACACCACTCCCGAGGAACTCCATGGAGTGGGATGAACCCCGGCACACTTCCCACACCAAGAAACCATAATGCCAGAGGGGACAACCCCAGAAGCTACAAACGGGACGGGGAAAGGGGAGGGTTAGGAGGGGGGAAGAAAGGGGAAAAAAGGATTTAAGGGGGAGAATGGTACAAGGATGGGGGGATTGGGGGGTAATTAAGTTCGGTCGGAGGAAGAAGACCATAAGGTCCAATTCCTCAGACTAATAGCCTCTTTACTGCAATAAAGAGCCCCCCTCCCTTAAAGAGGAGGATACATAAGAGGGATTACCAATATACGCTTGGCTGTCTTGAAGAAAGTGCTGGACAGGCACCTAAAGTCAGTACCTGATCAGCCGGTTTACGTGCTGCCAGCAGTAACAGCCTGGCTGATCAGGCCCTGATCCACCAAGAAACTTGGTCACAGACCAGGCCACGGAAGCGTTGATCCCCGAAACTTTCTGCAGGTATACTCCAGGTAATTACCGCTCTGAGACCAGTATCTCACAATATACTTTAGCTACTGCTCTGAGACCAGTATCTCACAATATACTTTAGCTACTGCTCTGAGACCAGTATCTCACATTATTATTATAATCAAAGAAAGCGCTAAACCTACAATTGTTATACAGCACTGAAGGCAGCAAATAGTGCGGAGGTTATAAACAGCTAGGTGGAGAAGGGATCAGAGGTGAGGGAAGAAAAGGTTGGAAGGGACACAAAGGGCTGTGTGTCAAGTTCTTATAATAAGACAGTTGCTGAAAAAAAGTCAAAAAGTGATTGGGAGTCAAAGGTGGGATCGTCTGCAAGTAGAGAAGATAAAGTGATAGTGGTAGGGCGGCGGCAGCATTGGAGGTAAATCCTGGAAGCTCGCTGGTAAACCGAGCAATCGACAAGAAAGTGAAGAACTGAAACAGAGACCCGACAAACCTCAGAGAGGAATAGGGCGTCTATCCCTGAGATACCCACGGGTAAGGCGTGTATGACCAATGCGGAGCCGGGAGATCGCAGTCTCCCGAGAACGGCAATGGTGGAAAGAAGATGGCCACACACCTAAAAGCGGTTTATTTAATAGAGCGCAATTTGTTATGGTGCATGTCTGACCACTGTTGCTAATGGCTGTGGAGACGGGCCGAGATGACTGGAAAATAGTCGCTGAACGGAACACTTCTATAAGAAATCGGAAGATCATGTACTGCTGACCACGACGCAGCATCTGCTTGCTCATTACCCTGCACACCAACGTGTCCAGGGACCCAGCAGAAAACGACATCTTTGTTTGCTAGCCACATAGCACAACCATTGCTGAATACGAAGAACTAATGTATGAGGAGAATCAAACTGTTTAATGGCATGCAAAGCACTGAGGGAATCAGAAATGATCACAAACGTCGAAGGAGACATATACAATGCGAAGAAGTGCTATGAGGATGGCATACAACTCAGCAGTAAAAATACTAGCTGAGTCTAACAAGTCGCCTCAGACAACTTCATCAGGGAACAATGCCGCGAACCCAACACCATCAGAAAATTTAGAACAATTTGTATAAACAGCAATGGCATAAGTATGTGAATGGTAGTGCTCGAGAAAAAGAGTGAGCAGCAGGCGCAGGTAAGAAAGCTTTGGCACACGGTATTGGGGGGGAAAGGGCAGACATGAACCGTTGGAACTTCCCAAGGGGAAAGGAAAAAGGCAGATGCTAACTGAACGTATAAGGAGGCCAAGAGACAACGGTCGGAGTACGCAGGGGCTTCGAACAAACTGTGGGTTTCTTCTAATGTCTGAGACTAACCTATAAGTAGAAGGAACACGAAGATCATGAACGCGGACAAAATAACAAAGACAATGAGCATCACGATGATCAGCTAAGGAAGGAACATTCGCCTCTGCATAAAGGCTCTCAACAGGGAATGAACGTAAGGCACCAAGGCATAAACGGAGACCTTGATTAGGAATGAGATCTAACTTAGAAAGTGTTGCCGAAGAGGCAGCAGAATAGACTTGGTCACCATAATCCATCTTGGACAAGAATTGAGTGGAATGCAAATGGAGGAGAGTGCGACGATCTGCTCCCCATGAACGATGCACGAAACATTTAGGTAATAAAGATACCTAAGTTTTGTTCATGTGTTTTATTCATTAATTTGTCGGTATTGTATATCATTAATATGAAACCATATATATTTTGGTTAGTGCGCTATCAAAGATATCTTATATCACCTGAGCCCAGTGTGGGAGAGGAATAAGAATACAGCTCGTATAATTTAAAGCCAAACAGATGAGAATTCGCAATACACAAATAACAGGCACATAGAAGAGAGGAGCTTACGGCAACATTTCGCTCCGACTTGGACCATTTACAAAGTCACTCTAACGAAAAGGAGAGTAGGATGGGTATATGTAGGCAGGAGGTGGTAGTAGTAGTAGTAGTCGTAGTAGTGGAGGTAGAAGGAAGCAGTAGTAAGAAGGAGGAAGAGCCAGTCAAATACTAAAAAAGAGGAGCACTGCAAGGGAGCTGGTGCCCACAGAGGGTAAGAGCAAGAACACCAAGGGGAGAAAGGAAATAAATAAATAAATAATGAAGGAACAAATACACAAGCCAGAAGAAAGACAACCCAAAGGAGAAAAAGGAAAAGGGGAAGAGGGAGAAGAAGAAAAAGAAGGAATCAGGTTAGGTCAGGGTGTTCTGAAATTTGGAGCATTTTACAATGTAGTGGGTAAGGAAGGCATCTACAGAAACGAAGCCAGGACTAAGAATCATACAAGGAAAGTTGTGTATTAAGGAGGTTCAACCAGACGGCGACTAATAAAGTTAGAAGTAGGGAAGACAGTTTTAGCAGAAGACCAGTCAATAGGATGACTGTGATCTCTCATGTGACAGAAAAGAGCATTGTTAGTGTCGGCAAGCCTAACACTACTTTTGTGCTCCCTAAGTCTGTCAGAAAGAGATCGGCCAGTTTCTCCAAGGTATTGAAGAGGACAGGAGGAACAAGAAATAGAGCAGACACCAGGAACATCTGTAGAGGAAGGAGAGGTATGAACGAGATTAGTGTGAAGAGTGTTAGTCTGGCAGAGAGTAAGTTTGTTGTCTAAGGAACGGAGAGAGTTGCTGAGATTAGAAAGACCAGAAATGTAGGGAAGGCAGAGGACAGAAGAGTTCCCAGGAGCAGAGAGTTTGGGAGATAAGAAATTACGTTTAGAATTATACGTTCAGATTTATTCTAAAAGCCATAAATGAAATCGAAAGAAACCCAAAGTATTTCTTTACTTATGCCAAATCAAAGTAGAGAACAACATCCAGTATTGGGCCGCTACTTAAACAAGATGGGTCCTACACAGATGACAGCAAAGAAATGAGTGAGCTACTCAAGTCCCAATATGACTCAGTTTTTAGCAAGCCACCAACCAGACTGAGAGTCGAAGATCAAAATGAATTTTTTATGAGAAAGCCACAGAATTTGGTTAACACAAGTCTATCTGATGTTATCCTGACGCCAAATGTCTTCGAACAGGCGATAAATGACATGCCCATGCACTCTGGCCCAGGCCCAGACTCATGGAACTCCGTGTTCATCAAGAACTGCATGGAGCCCCTATCACGAGCTTTTACCATCCATTGGAGAGGAAGCATGGACACGGGGGTGGTCCCACAGTTACTAAAAACAACAGACATAGCCCTACTCCACAAAGGGGGCAGTAAAGCAATAGCAAAGAACTACAGACCGATAGCTCTAACATCCCATATCATAAAAATATTTGAAAGGGTCCTAAGAAGCAAGATCGCCACCCATCTAGATACCCATCAATTACACAACCCAGGGCAACATGGGCTTAGAACAGGTCGCTCCTGTCTGTTCCAACTACTGGATCAGTAAGACAAGGTCCTAGATGCACTAGAAGACAAAAAGAATGCAGATGTAATATATACAGATTTTGCAAAAGCCTTCGACAAGTGTGACCCTGGCACATTAGCGCACAAAATGCGTGCTAAAGGAATAACAGGAAAAGTTGGTAGTTGGATCTATAATTTCCTCACAAACAGAACACAAAGAGTAGTAGTCAACAGAGTAGTCTGAGGCAGCTACGGTGAAAAGCTCTGTTCCACAAGGCACAGTACTCGCTCCCATCTTGTTTCTCATCCTCATATCTGACATAGACAAGGATGTCAGCCACAGCACCGTGTCTTCCTTTGCAGATGACACCTGAATCTGCATGACAGTGTCTTCCATTGCAGACACTGCAAGGTTTCAGGCAGACATCAACCAAGTCTTTCAATGGGCTGCAGAAAACAATATGAAGTTCAACAATGAGAAATTTCAATTGCTCCGATATGGTAAACATGAGGAAATTAAAACTTCATCAGAGTACAAAACAAATTCCAGCCACAAAATAGAGCAAAAAACCAACGTCAAAGACCTGGGAGTGATCATGTCGGAGGATCTCACCTTCAAGGACCATAACATTGTATCAATCGCATCTGCTAGAAAAATGACAGGATGGATAATGAGAACCTTCAAAACTAGGGAGGCCAAGCCCATGATGACACTCTTCAGGTCACTTGTTCTATCTAGGCTGGAATATTGCTGCACACTAACAGCACCTTTCAAGGCAGGTGAAATTGCTGACCTAGAAAATGTACAGAGAACCTTCACGGCACGCATAACAGAGATAAAACACCTCAATTACTGAGAGCGCTTGAAGTTTCTGAACTTGTACTCCCTGGAACGCAGGCGGAAGAGATACATTGTTATGTACACCTGGAACTAAGGCCAAACTTGCAAACGAAAATCACTCACAACGAAAGCAAAAGACTCGGCAGACGATGCAACATCCCCCCAACGAAAAGCAGGGGTGTCACTAGCACGTTAAGAGACCATACAATAAGTGTCAGGGGCCCGAGACTGTTCAACTGCCTCCCAGCATCATAAGGGGGATTACCAGTAGACCCCTGGCTGTCTTCAAGCTGGCACTGGACAAACACCTAAAGTCGGTACCTGACCAGCTGGGCTGTGGCTCGTACGTTGGATTGCGTGCAACCAGCAGCAACAGCCTGGTTGATCACGCTCTGATCTACCATGAGGCCTGGTTACAGACCGGGACGCGGGGGCGTTGACCCCTGGAACTCTCTCCAGGTAAACTCCAGGTAAGCAGAAAAATGGGTAACAGACAGCTATATAGCCTCAAACCTTTGTAAGTTTAAAGCCAATCAGAAGAGGCATTCTCTAATTATCCTGATAAGACCAATAATCCAAACTGCTCCAAAAATAGATATTTTTTTTTTTAGCCGGTCAGAAGATAAAGTCTCAAAGATTCTTAAATTATCGTCAATAATATTAAGACATTGATACCTACACAGCTAAAAACTGATACAAACATTTATGTAAGCTAATTACACCAGGGTTGTGAGATATGAAGGTTCAAATTAATGCGATGGGTTCTGTTAAAGGAACCCTCTAATGCAAAAAGTTTGATACCAGTCGGAAAGTGAATTCCTAATTTGTCAAATCGAATTTCAAAATTTCAGGTTTATTATTTTAGACAACTGGCAAATATGCAACTAGACAACCTTTACTGAAAAAAAAATATTTGCCTTCTCATAACATGAAGTTGCAAGTAAATATTGAAGCCAGTCAAAAAAGATTTGCTAAATTTAATTCATGGTGGCCTGGTGGTTAACGCTCTCGCTTCACACGGTGAGGGCCTGGGTTCGATTCCCAGCCAGAGTAGAAAACACTGGACGTGTTTCCTTCCACCTGTTGTCTATGTTCCCATCAGTTACAAATGGGTACCCTGGGTGTTAGTCGACTGGTGTTGGGTCGCACTGTACACTGACCTAAGGAGCCTGTCAAAGACCGGGCCCGGGACGTTGACCCGGAACTCTCTCCAGAAAATCCAGATATTAAAAAGAATAAGCAAATGGCTAATATTCATTGCAGTAAAAAATCTGTCCTTATTGTAAGCAGAATCACCAGTGTTGAGTTATTAAAGCTGATCCTACATTAAAGCTGATCCCTCAATTAAAGTTTGATCCTCACATTGAAAGTGATCTCAATTAAAGCTGATCTCAATTAAAGCTGATCCTCAAATATAAGCTGATCCTCACATTAAAAGCTGATTCCTCACATTTAAGGTTACCACATAAAATCAGATTACTGTACAATAAGAAAAATGCACCTAACTTTAACAAAGTTTCGGGACCTTCAACACCAATAAAAATTTAACATCAATAAAATGAAGACATCGACCCAGGGTGACATCGACCAGGGTGACATCGACCCAGGGTGACATCGACCCCAGGGTGACATCGTACCCAGGGTGACATCGACCCAGGGTGACATCGACCACAGGGTGACATCGTCCCAGGGTGACATCGACCCAGGTGACTTTCGACCCCAGGTGAGGCTGACCTTCCTCAAACTCAACCTCAGCTCTGATGAATGAATTTTGGCCATTAAATACCTGATGTTGCATAAGCTACCTCAAAAGTATCATCTTACTATTACTACAAACACTGGTCAATCACACTCACCATTATTAACAACATGGTTCAACCCCAATCACCATTTATACAAACACTGGTCAACACACTCACCATTATTACACACCGGTTCAAACACACTCACCATATTACACACGGTCAACACACTCACCCATTACAACACGGTACACACTCACCATATTACAACCTGGTTCAACACACTCACCATTATTACAACTGGCTAAACACCATTATTACAACACTGGTCAACACACTCACCATTATACAACACTGGTCAACACACTCACCATTATTACAACACTGGTCAACACACTCACCATTATTACAACACTGGTCAACACACTCACCATTATTACAACACTGGTCAACACACTCACCATTATTACAACACTGGTCAACACACTCACCATTATTACAACACTGGTCAACACACTCACCATTATTACAACACTGGTCAACACACTCACCATTATTACAACACTGGTCAACACACCATTATTATAACACTGGTCAACACACTCACCATTATTACAACACTGGTCAACACACTCACCATTATTACAACACTGGTCAACACACTCACCATTATTACAACACTGGTCAACACACTCACCATTATTACAACACTGATCAACACACTCACCATTATTACAACACTGGTCAACACACTCACCATTATTACAACACTGGTCAACACACTCACCATTATTACAACACTGATCAACCACTCACCATTATTACAACACTGGTCAACACACTCACCATTATTACAACACTGGTCAACACACTCACCATTATTACAACACTGATCAACACACTCACCATTATTACAACACTCGTCAACACACTCACCATTATTACAACACTGGTCAACACACTCACCATTATTACAACACTGGTCAACACACTCACCATTATTACAACACTGGTCAACACACTCACCATTATTACAACACTGGTCAACACACTCACCATTATTACAACACTGGTCAACACACTCACCATTATTACAACACTGGTCAACACACTCACCATTATTACAACACTGTCAACACACTCACCATTATTACAACACTGGTCAACACACTCACCATTATTACAACACTGGTCAACACACTCACCATTATTACAACACTGGTCAACACACTCACCATTATTACAACACTGGTCAACACACTCACCATTATTACAACACTGAACAACACACTCACCATTATTACAACACTGGTCAACACACTCACCATTATTACAACACTGGTAAACACACTCACCATTATTACAACACTGGTCAACACACTCACCATTATTACAACACTGGTCAACACACATCACCATTATTACAACACTGATCAACACACTCACCATTATTACAACACTGGTCAACACACTCACCATTATTACAACACTGGTCAACACACTCACCATTATTACAACACTGATCAACACACTCACCATTATTACAACACTGGTCAACACACTCACCATTATTACAACACTGGTCAACACACTCACCATTATTACAACACTAGTCAACACACTCACCATTATTACAACACTGGTCAACACACTCACCATTATTACAACACTGATCAACACACTCACCATTATTACAACACTGGTCAACACACTCACCATTATTACAACACTAGTCAACACATTCACTCATTATTACAACACTGAGTCAACACACTCACCATTATTACAACACTGGTCAACACACTCACCATTATTACAACACTGGTCAACACACTCACCATTATTACAACACTGGTCAACACTCTCACCATTATTACAACACTGGTAAACACACCATTATTACAACACTGGTAAACACACTCACCATTATTACAACACTGGTCAACACACTCACCATTATTACAACACTGTCAACACATCACTCATTATTACAACACTGGCCAAACACACTCACCATTATTACAACACTGGTCAACACACTCACCATTATTACAACACTGGCCAACACACTATACATTATTACAACACTGGTCAACACACTCACCATTACTACAACACTAGTCAAACACACCATTATTACAACACTGGTCAACACACTCACCATTATTACAACACTGGTCATCACACTCACCATTATTACAACACTGGTCAACACACTCACCATTATTACAACACTGGTCAACACACTTACCATTATTACAACACTGGTCAACACACTCACCATTATTACAACACTGGTCAACACACTCACCATTATTACAACACTGGTCAACACACTCACCATTATTACAACACTGGTCGACACACTCAGTACCAGTACAACACTGGTCGACACACTCAGTACCAGTACAACACTGGTCGACACACTCAGTTCAGTACAACTCTGGTCGACACACTCATACCATATACAACACTGGTCGACACACTCATTACACAGTACAATCAACACTGGTCAACACACTCATACCATTTACACACTGGTCGACACACTCAGTACAGTACAACACTGGTCGACACACTCAGTACCAGTACAACACTGGTCGACACACTCAGTACCAGTACAACACTGGTCGACACACTCAGTACCAGTACAACTCTGGTCGACACACTCAGTACCAGTACAACACTGGTCGACACACTCAGTACCAGTACAACACTGGTCGACACACTCAGTACCAGTACAACACTGGTCGACACACTCAGTACCAGTACAACACTGGTCGACACACTCAGTACCAGTACAACACTGGTCGACACACTCAGTACCAGTACAACACTGTTCGACACAGTAGTACCAGTACAACACTGGTCGACACACTCAGTACCAGTACGACACTGGTCGACACACTCAGTACCAGTACAACACTGGTCGACACACTCAGTACCAGTACAACACTGGTCGACACACTCAGTACCAGTACAACACTGGTCGACACACTCAGTACCAGTACAAGACTGGTCGACACACTCAGTACCAGTACAACACTGGTTGACACACTCAATACCAGTACAACACTGGTTGACACACTCAGTACCAGTACAACACTGGTCGACACACTCAGTACCAGTACAACACTGGTCGACACACTCAGTACCAGTACAACACTGGTCGACACACTCAGTACCAGTACAACACTGGTCGACACACTCAGTACCAGTACAAACTGGTCGACACACTCAGTACCAGTACAACACTGGTCGACACACTCAGTACCAGTAGAACACTGGTCGACACACTCAGTACCAGTACAACACTGGTCGACACACTCAGTACCAGTAGAACACTGGTCGACACACTCAGTACCAGTAGAACACTGGTCGACACACTCAGTACCAGTAAAACACTGGTCTACTCACACTCAGTACCAGTAGAACACTGGTCGACACACTCAGTACCAGTAGAACACTGGTCGACACACTCAGTACCAGTAAAACACTGGTCTACTCACACTCAGTACCAGTAGAACACTGGTCGACACACTCAGTACCAGTAAAACACTGGTCTACTCACACTCAGTACCAGTAGAACACTGGTCGACACACTCAGTACCAGTAGAACACTGATCGACACACTCAGTACCAGTAGAACACTGGTCTACTCACACTCAGTACCAGTAGAACACTGGTCGACACACTCAGTACCAGTACAACACTGGTCTACTCATACTCACAATTAGAACAACTTTAGTGTTCACACCTATAGAACATTATTGGTTAACACAATCTCTATTAGTGCAACAATTTTCCACACTTTCACCATTAGTACAACACTGGAGGACAGGAAGGATAGGGGATGGGACATAATGACGACACATAAAATGCTGAGAGGAATCGAAAAGTTAGACAGAGACAGAATGTTCCAGAGATGGGACACAGTAACAAGGTGTCACAATTGGAAGTTGAAGACTCGAATGAGTCACAAGGAAGTTAGTAAGTGTTTCTTCTGCCACAGAGTTGCCAGGAAGTGGAACAGTCTGGAAAGTGATGTAATGAAGGCAAGATCTATAGAGAGCTTTTAAGAAGAGATATTATACAGTGTATGGAACAGGAAGAGTGACCTAATAGCGACCAGTGAAGAGGTGGGGTCAGGCGTTATGACTCGACCCCTGCAACCATACTTAGGTGAGTACAATTAAGTGAGTATTGGTAAACACACTCATTATTAATACAACACTGGTCAACACACTCTCTATTAATACAACACAGGTCAACACACTCACTATTAATATAACACTGGTCAACATACTCAATATTAATACAGCACTGGTCAACATACTCAATATTAATACAGCACTGGTCAACATACTCAATATTAATACAGCACTGGTCAACACACTCACTATTAGTACAACACTGTTAACACACTCACTATTAGTGCAACAATGGTCAACACACTCACTATTAATACAACACTGGTCAACATATTCACTACTAGTACAACACTGGTCAACACACTCAATGTTAGTACAACATTGGTCAACACACTCACTGTTAGTACAACACTGGTCAACACACTCATATTAGTACAACACTGGTCAACGCACTCATATTAGTACAACACTGGTCAACACACTCACTGTTAGTTCAACACTGGTCAACACACTCACTATTAGTGCAACACTGGTCAACACACTCATATTAGTACAACACTGGTCAACACACTCACTGTTAGTTCAACACTGGTCAACACACTCACTATTAATACAACACTGGTCAACACACTCATTATTAGGAAGTGTTTCTTCAGCCACAGAGTTGTCAGGAAGTGGAACAGTCTGGAAAGTGATGTAGTGAAGACAGGATTTATACAGAGCTTTTAAGAAGAGATATGATAAAGTTCATTCAGCAGGAAGAGTGACCTAGCAGCGACCAGTGAAGAGGTGGGGTCAGGAGCTATGACTCGACCCCTGCAACCACACTTAGGTGAGTACAGCTGAGTACTGGTAAACACACACACTATTAGTACAACACTGGTAAACACACTCACTATTAGTACAACACTGGATAACAAACTCACTATTATTAACATGTAACACTCACTTTAGTACAACACTGGATAACACACTCACTATTAGTACAACACTGGATAACACACTCACTATTAGTACAACACTGGATAACACACTCACTATTAGTACAACACTGTTAACACACTCACTATTAGTACAACACTGGTCAACACACTCATATTAGTACAACACTGGTCAACACACTCACTATTAGTACAACACTGGTCAACACACTCACTATTAGTACAACACTGGTCAACACATTCACTTTTAGTACAACACTGGTCAACACATTCACTATTAGTACAACACTGGTCAACTCACTCACTTTTAGTACAACACTGGTCAACACATTCACTATTAGTACAACACTGGTCAACTCACTCACTTTTAGTACAACACTGGTCAACACATTCACTATTAGTACAACACTGGTCAACTCACTCACTTTTAGTACAACACTGGTCAACACATTCACTTTTAGTACAAACATGGTCAACACATTCACTGTTAGTACAACACTGGTCAACACATTCACTTTTAGTACAACACTGGTCAACACATTCACTTTTAGTACAACACTGGTCAACACATTCACTTTTAGTACAACACTGGTCAACACATTCACTATTAGTACAACACTGGTCAACACATTCACTTTTAGTACAACACTGGTCAACACATTCACTGTTAGTACAACACTGGTCAACACATTCACTTTTAGTACAACACTGGTCAACACATTCACTTTTAGTACAACACTGGTCAACACATTTACCACTAGTATGACACAGGTCCCTACACATTCAGTATATTTGTCAACACATCCACTTTTAATTTGATATTGTTCAACACTCTCACTGTTAGGACAATTTTGGTCAACATACTCACTATTAGTATAACACCTGTGCACACACTCATTCGTGATTCACATACACTCACAATTATGACAGTACTGGTCCACACACTCACCTTCCTCACAATCAACTCCTGCTTGACATCTACTGATGCAAGTTCCTGTGAAGCGGTTACATATATTATTCTCACATCCTTGGCAGTTCTCACTACAGTCTGCACCATATTTTCCCCTTGGGCACTCTGCAACACAAAATAATCAGTGGACAACATATGCTTCACTTGGGCACTCTGCAACACAAAATAATCAGTGGACAACATATGCTTCACTTGGGCACTCTGCAACACAAAATAATCAGTGGATAACATATGCTTCACTTGGGCACTCTGCAACACAAAATAATCAGTGGATAACATATGCTTCACTTGGGCACTCTGCAACACAAAATAATCAGTGGACAACATATGCTTCACTTGGGCACTCTGCAACACAAAATAATCAGTGGACAACATATGATTCACTTGGGCACTCTGCAACACAAAATAATCAGTGGACAACATATGCTTCACTTGGGCACTCTGCAACACAAAATAATCAGTGGACAACATATGATTCACTTGGGCACTCTGCAACACAAAATAATCAGTGGACAACATATGTTCACTTGGGCACTCTGCAACACAAAATAATCAGTGGACAACATATGATTCACTTGGGCCTCTGCAACACAAAATAATCAGTGGACAACATATGCTTCACTTGGGCACTCTGCAACACAAATATCAGGACAAATAGATCAGTGGCACTCTGCAACACAAATCATGGACATTCTCTGGGCACTCTGCAACACAAAATAATCAGTGACAACATATGATTCACTTGGGCCACTCTGCAACACAAAATAATCAGTGGACAACATATGCTTCACTTGGCACTCTGCAACACAAAATAATCAATGGACAACATATGCTTCACTTGGGCACTCTGCAACACAAAATAATCAGTGGACAACATATGCTTCACTTGGGCATTCTGCAAATTAAATAATCGTGGACAATATATGCTTCACTTGGGCTGCAACACAATATCAGGACTAATAATATGTTCCACTGGGCACTCTGCATAACAAAATAATCAGTGGACAAATATGCTTCACTTGGGCACTCTCAACAAACATAGATATGGAACATATGCTTCCACTTGGTCACTGCAACACAAATAATCATGGATATCATTTTTCACTTGGGCACTCTGAAACTACATGAAATAAATCATCGATAACTTTGGCATGTTCACTTGGGCACTCTGCAACACAAATAACATGGATAATATGCTTCACTTGGACTTTGCAACCAAATAATCAGTGGACAAATATGTTACTTGACTCTGCAACAAAATAATCAGTACATAATATGCTTCACTGGGCATCTGCAATACATAATAATCAGTGATACATATGGTTCACATGGCCACTTCAACAATAATAATATGGATAATTGCTTACTTGGGACTCTGCAACACAAATCAGTGGATATCATATCTTCACTTGGGCAATATGCAACACAACAAATATTCATGTGGACAATATGACTTACTTGGCACTCTGCATACACAAATAATATCAGTGGATATCATATGCTTCACTTGGGCTCTGCACACAAATATCATGCAACATATGCTTCACTGGCACTCTGCAACACAACTATCATGGACAATCTTGCTGTCATTGGTCATCTGCAACACTATAATCAGTGGAAAGACATATGCTTCACTTGGGCACTTGCAACACAAGTAATCAGTGGATAACTATGATTCACTGGGTACTCTGCAACTAAAAATTTATCAGTGGAACATATGTTCACTTGGGCACTCTGCAACACAAACTAATCAGTGGGAAACTTGCTTCACTTGGGCACTCTGCAACACAAATAATCAGTGGATAACTATGATTCACTTGGGTACTCTGCAACACAAAATAATCAGTGGACAACATATGCTTCACTTGGGCAATTCTTGAATATTTAAAATCGATGAGCAACAAAGTTCAGCTGGTCACTAAACTCAGGATAATCAATGTTCCACTGGTCACTCTAACTAGATAATCAATGTTCCAGCTGGTCACTATAACTAGATAATCAATGTTCCAGCTGGTCACTATAACTAGATAATCAATGGCATCAGTTTTTTCAATCTGATTGATATAGCTACATTGATACATAAATCCCGTTTCTGAGTCATGTATAATTGCTCCAATTCCACCAGAACTGTATGTGACCTTCGACTTGAATTTATACCTATAATAATAATAATTAATAATAATAATAATAATAATAATAATAATAATAATAATAATAATATAATAATAATTTTAGGTAGTAGACAAACAAAACGCCAGTGGACGTTCTAACGTCCTGCCAAATGAGTGTGAAACGGAAACCTGTAATTATTTTACATGTGGGTAGGATTGTTGGTGTCTTCTGTCTCATAATACGCAGGATATCAGGTATATCTTGCTACTTCTGCTTGTGCTTAGGTCACCTACTCATTCATAACTTTATATGCTCCCTTATTAATTTTTTTCTTATTATTTCTTTTTCCCCTTTAAAAAGTAAAGGAATTTTTCCTCGTAACCATTTGTGTCGTAAGAGGCTATTTAAAATCCGGGGTAAGGGGTAGTAAATTTTCCGAACTGTTTACTAAGGTAGGGTTGGTAAACCCCCCCAAGGGGGTACTGCCGCCCTGGGGTAGTGGTTGGAGACAGCAACCTCCCAGGGGGTACGCCGTCCGAGGTAGTAGGTTGGTAGACACCCCCCCTCCCGGGGGTTTGTACGCCGCCGAGGTGTAGGTGGTAGCAGAAACCCTCCCGGGTGGTACTGCCGCCCGGGGTAGTAGGTTGGTGACAGCAACCTCCAGGGTGGGTACTCCCGCCCGGGGGAGTTTTTTGGTGACAGAAACCCCCCGGGGTGGGAAACCCCGCCCCTGGGTGTGGGTTGGTAACACAACCACCCAGGGAGTACTACCGTCCTTGGTGTAGTTGGTAGCGCAACCCCCAGGGGTACTCCCCTCCTGGTAGAAAGGGTTGGTAGACGCAACCACCCGGGAGGTACTCCCGTCCTGGGGTAGTGGTTTTAGACGAAACCCACCCAGGGGGTATTTCCATCCTTGGTATGGGTTGGTGACACAACCCCCGGGGAGGTACTACCGTTCCGTGGTAGGGGGTTGGAACAGAACACCCGGGAGGTACTACCGCCTTAAAAGTGGGTTTGGGTAGAACAACCCCCAGGTTGGTATACCGTCCGCAAAATTGTGTGAAATAAAAAAACCCTTTGTTTGTTTTACACTTCAGATTGTTGGTCCCCCCTTTTTTCTTTTTTTCACAAAACACTAAAGAAAAACCGAGTGGGGAAAAAAAAATTAAGTCTTTAATAAACTTTAAAAATTCATTTTTGGTGTACTTTTAGGCTTAATAAACCCCTTTCTGGCAAAGTTTAAAAAAATATGGGCCAAAAAGGAATGAAATAGAAAAAATTTACGAAAAATTCATTGGCATACTAAGTCTCCGGTACTTGGAAAAGTGGTTTTGAATTTTCGCTGATAGAAAAACCCTTTAATTCCACTATTTTGTCCCCTTTTAATAAATCTTTCTTCATGCTAAAAAAAATAAAGTTTCATAACTTTTTGGGAAATTTTTGGAAGATGTCGGTCTTTTTGCCCACACAAATCGAAAAAATTTTGGATAATTTAGGGGAAAGGGACTGTAAAATTGTAAAGCAATCTTTTTCTATGTTTGTTGTGAAAATCAAGTAAAAATTTATTATTAAAAAGGAGGATGGGTCGTAAAAATAAAAAGTTACTTTCGAGATATAGGCCCACGCGCCACCCCCGTGCCCGGGGAAAAAATTTTTTTCCCCCCAAAAAACGCTTTATTTTTCCTTTTTCCCCGGCTACAGGTTTTATTAAGTTAAACCTTGTAATTCTTTTCCTTATCACTGAGAGAAGGGCGGCCCCCCTCTTCCCTTCGGGGGAAAATCGAAGAAATTTTTTCCTTGGGGGTCAATTTCTATTTTTTTTTTTTGGGTTACTTTTAGTTTATTGCTATTATTTTTTGCTTTTAAAATAATAGTCAATTTTTTTTTAGATAATAAGCCTTAAAAGATATTGCGTGGGGGTTGAATATTTTGTTGGCTGGAGGGTCGGCCTTTTTATGCCCCCTTTTCCCCGGGGGTTCCCCATTGGTTTCCTTTTTCCCAAAATTCCCCCCCACCGGCATGATCTCAGAGGGAATTTGTATTATATTTGACATAAAAATGTACGAAAACGATCAAAAAACACGGGGGGGAAAGCAACAAAAACCAAAAAAGCTGAGTCAGCGCTTCTTTCCGAAGTTGCGTCCAGCGCTGTCACCATGCCTTATAAATGGCGTAATTCCTTTTAAAACATGACAGGGTAATAATTATACCCCGGTAGCTCTGTTGCTTTTTTTGGGTTATCCCAGGTTTCTAACATTTCGTATGTTTTTGATAATTTAGTAACTGTATTGTGTATACCTGAATAAATTTACTTACTTACTTACTTACTTACTAGCCAGAAAGTTCAGCTATTTTTTGGTAACAATAACTCAGTTTTCATATATTTTCGAATTTTTTTTTGCTCCGCGCGCGGGAACCTTGAAAGGCCCCTTAAAATACCGGGAGCAATTGTGAAATTTTATAAATTACTAAAAATATGAAGAAAAGCTTCATAAAGCTTAGATATTTGAATGTATGTGGTTGTAATACAGATAAGAAAGAGTGTTAAGAATGAAAAGAAGTTGGATGTCCTAGCTCTTTGCGAACAAAGCTGAAGGGGATAGGTGAGTTTCAGTGGGGAGAAATAAGTCAGGAGTAACTGAGAGAGAGCTAAGGAAGGGGTAGCAGTAATGTTGAAGGATCAGTTAAGGCAGAATATGGAAAATTAATGTATGAATTCAAGGATTTGTGAGGGAGAACATGAAATGAGAACAGACTGAAGTGTTGAGGTAGGGTCTTCTGAGTCCAGGACAGCAAAAGAATTAGCGACAGGAGTGACTATGGAAAGGGGTAACCACAGAGGAGGCTGCAGAAGATGGGACCACAGAGGTGGGAGGACGTTTAGAAACACGAGAATAAGAAAGACGGGGTAGTCTCCCTTGAAGGCTTAGAGGGGAAACTGTCATAGCGTAGAAGAAACCTGCCTCTTCGAGGCAACGGATTTCTCGCTCATTTAAGTATGCTTTGCAACGCTGAGAGTAAGATGGGTGAGCTTCATGACAATTAAGGCAAGAGGGAGGTCGACTACAAGATGTATTAGAATAGTCATTGGCACCACAGACCGGGCATTCGGCTATAGATCTGCAATATTTCGCTGGGTGACCAAGTCACCAGCAATTTCTACACTGTTGCGGTGTAGAGATCACCTTTCGAATTTGTAAACGATGTCCTACTACATAAACAGAGGATGGGAGTCGAAAGTTAATCGAGCTACATTGCAAAGGTATCGTCTCTGTCCGCGGGCAGGAAGGACATAAGTGTCTACTTTGAGGAATGGGAGATCTTGGAGTTCCAGCTGTTTGAGAATGTCATTGCCACATCTCTGGAAATTCTGTTGGATTATGGTATGGGTCAGAATGACAGTACCGCCTCAAGAATTGACGGAATGATGTTTTTCGATAGTGACAGGAATAGTATCGATATGTGAAAGAAGAGAAAGATCATAAGCTTGGGTAGCATTCTGGACAATGATGATGCGTGTACTGCTCTTGAGAGCGTGAAAAGATATATCTTTACCAACATGGCAGAGGAGCGCCTTGCCAATACTGTGGTTGGAAAGATAGGCAATAGAGGAAGTCAGTCGTAAAGTAAAGAATTTAGTTCATTGTGCATTCTGAAACTGAGCGTGGAAAGGGAGTGCATGATGTGTCTGTCTTTTCTGAGTAGAACGAGAAGGCAGTGAAGAAGTATCATCAGGCAATTGTCGTTGGCGTTTAGGAGTGGGACTGGAGTTGGTCCGACATGGGACGGGCTGGCAATTTGAAAATTGCCGCACCATAGAGGGAGAGGCCGGAAGCATAGTTAAAGGAGAGCGGAGGTCAGACAAATCGAAGGAGTCAGTCAAAACCCCGGTACCTGAAGTGGGGGATTAAACAGCACCAGCAAGAGGTACAGGGGCATTAGAAGTGTCCAGATAGTGGTCAAAAAACGAGGCAGGGTCAGAACAGGGTGCGGTATCAGGAAGGGAGCCGGGGGTAGCAGGTTCATGGATTGGGTCCTCCATGGTTAGGTTACTTCTTTCTTTTTCTTTTAAGAAAAAAAATAAAGAAGGAAAGAAAAAAAAAAAAGGGGGGAAACGGGGATGAATAGTTTCCTAGGAGGAATGAAAGGGCCGTAAATCTCTGCACCCAAGAGGACCTCAGCACCGCAAGCAGCGCAGATGTGGCACGAAATCCATGCCATACCCTACCCTTCATGCCGGTAAACCAGCAATTTTGGATAGCAACTTCACATCTGCCGAGCTACCTCGGTGGACAAAAGAGAGGGAGGCCGGATATCTGCCACAAAGCATATCTCCTTTGGCCACCACCCCTGGAATCCGAAAGGCGGCCTCCAGAGATACACCCATCGCCCAAAAGACACCCAAAGCCACCCCCCGGAAGACCGGAGAAGGATCTGGAAATCCTTAAGTGATGCAGATTCCACAGCAAACTACACCACTGCCATGAACCTCAAAAGAATGGGATGGACCCCGGTACCCTTCCCCCTACCTAGGAACCAGTGTGCCTGTGGGAAGAATCCCAAAGGCCAAAAAGAGAAAGAGAATCAGGTAGTGATGGGGAGGAGGAGGAGGAGAGGGAAAAGGGAGGATGGGGAGGATGGGATATGGAAGGGAGGATTGGGGGGTAATTAGGTTCTGTTTGAGGAAGGAGACCAACAGGTCTAATTCCTCAGACCAAGAGCCTCTTCACCATGCCCTGGAAGAGGACTTAAGGAAGGAGCACGACATTAGACCTATTAGCATAAGCTAGTCGTGTCCAACTCTCACCCACCAATGTCCATTTATTTATTTATCTAACCTTTTTTAAAACCTACACAACGTTTTAGTTTCTATGACGGTACTCGGGAGTTTGTTCCACTCATCCAGAACGAGTGTTTTCCTATATCCTTCCTGACTCTGAATTTTTCCAACTTAAAACTAGTGCTGCGAGTCCTGTCTTAGCTAGATATTTTTAGCACACTATTTACATCCCCTTTATTTATTCCTGTTTTCATTTATACACCTCAGTCACATCCCCTCTAATTCTACGTCTTTCTAGAGAGTGCATATTCAGGGCCCTCAGTCTATTCTCGTAGTGAAGATTTCTGATACATGGGATCAACTTTGTCATCCTCCTTTGTATGTTTACCAGTGATTTTATATCCATTCTGTAAAACAGTGACCAAAACTGTGCAGCATAATCTAAATGAGACCTAACCAAAGATATATAGAGTTGATAAACAACCTGAGGACTACTATCATAATTATTTATGCTTCTTGATATGAAGCCAAGGATTCTGTTCGTTTTATCGCGATTACTCTATCCAGAATTCTAAATGTTTTTCTCAATCAGTAATGAAAAGATCTACATTATTTAGTTTATATATGGCATAGATATTTTCCTGTCCAATGTTTAGAACTTTGCATCTGTCTATATTAAACTGCATCTCCCACTTCTCCGACCATTGCATCAGTCAGTTCAAATTTTCGTGGCATGCTCTAATGATCTCGTCAGAATGAATTCGAAGCCTATTTTGGTGTCATGGGCAAACTTGCTTTTGTCGCTATTTATTCCCTTATCTATATCGTTTATGTTGATTGTGAACAACAAGGGGCCCTACACTGACCCCTGTGGAATACCGCTCGTGACACTTCCCCACCCTGATTTCTAACCATTTAAGCAAACTCTCTGCTCTCTGTCAACCACGCCTCTACCGAGGAAAAAAAAATTTCCTCCTATACCGTGTGCCTTAATTTTCCTCAATAGCCTCTAATGTGGGACTCTGTCAAAAGCCTTACTGAAGTCCATTATACACAATATCATATTCATTACCATGATCTACCTCCTCAAATACCTTAGTGAAAAAAGTTAATAAATTCGTAAGACAGGAATGCCCTTTTGCAAAACTGTGCTGAGATTCATTAATCAATTTATGCCTTTCAAGATGGCTACGAATTGCTTCGGCAATTATTGATTCCATAAATTTTCCCATAATGGAGGTAAGGCTTATTGGTTTATTGTTCGAAGCTAAGGACTTCACCTGTTTTGAAAACAGGTATCATTTTTGTTATTTTCCACTTTCACTATGCCAGTTTATAGTGATATATTGATAAGATTAGCCAAAGGTTTGCTAAGCTCCTCTTTCCATTCCTTTAGAACCCGTGCATACATTTCATCAGGGCCTGCGGATTTGTTAGGTTATAATTTATCTGTTTGTCTAACGACCATGTCACTTGTGACCCTAATCATGCATAGTTTATTATTGTCCTGTTCTACATAATTTATTATTTCTGGAATATTGCTAGTATCTTCCTGTGTAAAAACTGAGAGGAAGTGTTAAAAATTCTACACATTTCCTTATCGCTGTCGGTGAGCTGACCCTATTCTTACTTTTGAATATCTGAAAGAATTCTATTGGGTTAATCTTCAATTTCCTTGAGACTAACCTCATAATCTCTCTTTGCTTTTCTTATTTCCTTTTTTGTCTCGTTAACTGAATATAATGATTTTTTAACTGCCCCTCTCCTCTTTAGATTCACCTATATTTGCTTCACTTTTGACCAATGAGATGTTTTATTATTTATACATTTAGAATCATTTTTGTTTGATCTGATTTTCCTATTCAGAACTTAAGTTGTTTGAGAAAGTGTCATATCGGCAATCAACATCAACTACCTGACCCATAGTCAGGTCACTCCAGTTCAGCCCACCCAGGTAATTTCTCAGTTCTATGAAATTAGCCAAGCAAAAGTCAGGGACTTGATTGCAATTATTAAAACTGAGTGATTTGTGAAAACTTTCCCAAGCTCATCATTAACCTCAAGAGTATTAATTAGTGAAATTTGCTGGCAAGAAAAATATTGAATTCTTATCATGATCAACAGCCTCAAGCTTTACTGAAGGTGGAGAAGGACAGAATGTTTGATAGAAGGGACACAGGAACAAAAAGACAAAACTGGAAGCTGGAAACTCAGATGAGTTATAGGGATGATAGGAAGTATTATTTCAGCCTTAGAGTTATCAGGAAATGGAATAATCTGGAGAAAGCTTTAGGAAGAGGTAAGATAAACCTCTTGGAGCAGGGAGAGAAACTGAACATAGTAGCATCCAGCAAAAAGGTAGGGCCATGAGCTGGGACTTGATCTCTTTGACGACAAATAGATGAGTACATATAGGTGAGTAGACACACACACATGCAAACACAGAAACACACACACACATACACATGCAGGGTTAAGGAATGAAGGAGGAGAACTGTTGAGAGCAGGGATAATAGTAAGGGAGGGGGAGAAGGTGGAGAACGGGACAGGTCCCATTTAGAGGCACAACCATGCCACCAAGAGTTACAGGAAAAAACAATGCCCATGAGCAAACGGGACCCAGAGGCACAGAGGGAGAGGCAATGGGAGGAGGACAGGGAGAGGTTAGTGTTTATTCATGGGCTTCAGGAGAGCGAAAGGAGGACACACAATGAAAGACAGCAGGATGAAAACGAGAGACTGAAAACATCATCAAAGAAATAAGCAAGGTGGACATGACTGAGATAGTAAATTTTCAGAGAATAGGGTGGTACATGAAAGGGAGAAATCGGTCTTTCAAACTGATTTTCAAGACAGAAATGTTGCAGAACAGGATCTTGCAAGAGAAACCACGGCAGAAGGAATCATTATTTACAAGAGGGTGTTCCTAGATTGTGACAGAACAAGAACAGAATGACAGCAGCTGAGAGAGAGAAGACACAGAAACGAATGGGGCTAGGACGAGAGACAAGAACAGAGTCAGCAGAGGACAACCAGAGAAGGGCGCAGAGAAACAAGTGCAAGAAACACAGACCACCCCCCAGAACCCCCACAACCATACATGTGACCCACAACACAACCCACAATCCACACTTACAGCCCCCATCCCACACTACTCTGTAGAATCCCATAGCACAATACCGGATCCCCCACCCCCCACAGACCCCCAGAACACAGTGTTGGAAAGGAAACTGAATGTATGGTACACCAACACAGATGGAAAAATGAATAAGTGGGAGGAGTGGCATGAGAATCAAAAAGGCATCAATGGACATCATAGTTCTCACAGAAACCAAGTTCACAGGAATGATAGCAGATGTCATCTTTCCAATGGGATATCAGATCCTGAGAAAAGACAGAGGGAACAGAAGGACAGGTGGAGTGGCACAGCTCATCAAAAACCAATGGGATTTTGATGAGCTGGAGAGAGGAGAAAGAGAAGCAGGGGACTACATAATAAGAATACTTCAGTCTGGAGGTCCCAAGGTGGTAATTGCAGTGATGTACAACCCATCACAGAACAGCAGGAGACCAAGACAAGAGTATGATAAGAGTAATAGAGCGATGGTTGACACTTTGGCTGAAGTGGCCAGAAGGGCTCATGCGTGCAGGGCAAAGCTGCTGATTGAGGGTAACTTCAATTGCAAGGAAACTGACTGGGAGAACCTGGAGCCACATGGGGGCCCAGAAATGTGGAGAGCTAAGATGATGGAGGTTGTACTAGAAAACCTTATGTACCAACACGTAAGGGACACTACTAGAGAGAGAGGACAGGATGAACCGACAAGACTGGACCTATTATTCACCTTGAATAGTGCAGACATTGAGGGCATCACATATGAAAGACGCCTCGGGGCCAGTGATCATGTGGTTCTAAGCTTCTAATATATAGTAGAGTAACAAGTGGAGAGAGAAGCAGGAAGGGCTGGATGCATGAAGCCAAACTACAAGAAAAGGGACTATGCAGGCATGAAGAATTTCCTGCATGGGGTTTGTTGGGACAGAGAACTGGCAGGGAAGTCAGCAAACTAGATAATGGAATTTTGACAACAATATGCAATGAAGCTGAGTAGAGGTTTGTATCCAAGGATAACAGAAATAACGGGAAAGCCAGGATGAGTCCTTGGTTCACCCAAAGGTGTAAAGGCCAAAACCAAGTGTGCGAGAATGGAAGAAGTATTGAAGGCAAAGGACACTGGAGAACAAGGACAGCAGTTGTAGAGCAAGAAATGAATATGTACAGGTAAGAAGAGATAAGATAAGATAAGATAAGATTTCGTTCGGATTTTTAACCCCGGAGGGTTAGCCACCCAGGATAACCCAAGAAAGTCAGTGCGTCATCGAGGACTGTCTAACTTATTTCCATTGGGGTCCTTAATCTTGTCCCCCAGGATGCGACCCACACCAGTCGACTAACACCCAGGTACCTATTTGCTGCTAGGTGAACAGGACAACAGGTGAAAGGAAACGTGTCGAAATGTTTCCACCCGCCGGGAATCGAACCCGGGCCCTCCGTGTGTGAAGCGGGAGCTTTAGCCACCAGGCCACCAGGCCACCGGGCCACACCAAGAGAGGCCCAACGACAGCGGTCAGTATGCTGAGGTCGGTGGTCACGTGTGGTCATACCTGTCCTGAGCTGTCTGAGTATTAGCGTGGGGTGTTACCAAGCACCATGGCTTGTAGCAGTGTTTAAGAATCTCAGGTTAAAGTGTTGAAGAAGGAGGTTCTACTTCTTCAGGAGGAAAATAGGAGGCTGAAGCTTTACCTAGATGTGTTTGGGAGTGTGTGAGATAGCTGGTGCTGGTAAGGAGGAAATGCTTACCACCAGTGAGAGTGGCAGCTGCTTTGAGTGGTAAATGGTTCACAGTTCAGGAAGAAGGAAGTTAAGGAGGGTTAATAAAGAAGATGTGAAGGTAGAAAATCGATTCCCTGTTCTCCAAGACGAGTGTACTTCAGTGATTAGTGAGGTTAAAGGTACCTGTGACTCCCCTGCTAATCAAGGTAAGAACATTCTGATTGTGGGAGACTTTCAGGTAAGATATATTGACCGTGTTTTTTGTAACAGAGATAGAAAAGTCAGACAGAAAGTGTGCCTCCCTGGAGCTGGTGTTGGTGACACAGTCAGCAGGTTGGATAATATTATGTCAGGTAATGGGAATAAGCCCATTATCTGTTTTAATGCTGGTGGAAATGACATTGGAAAGGGCAGGAGACAGTAGCTGCTGGATAAGTACAGGTCAGCCACAGAAGTAGTCAGGTCTAAGGGAGGGATCCCAGTCATATGTAGCATCTTGCCAAGAAAGGGAGTGGGCAATGAATGGATGTCTAGGGCAATTGGTATAAATTGCTGGCTAGACAGGTATTGCAACGAACTTGCAATCTTATTCATTGATAACTGGGACAAATTCTATGGCAAACTTGATATGTATGCAAAGGATGGAGTTCATCTCTCTGGGGATGGAGTGGTTGCATTAGCCAATTCGATTGAGGGGGTAACTGATGACTTGTCTAGGATTTTAAACTGATAGATTATACAGGTATGGGAGTTTGTGTGAAACAATCAGTCTGCAGTATTATTGTTGGAAACAGCAGATATTCCCATGATACCTCAGGGATATGTTTAAAAGACAATATTCAAAATAAAGTTCCTAATAAAGGCAAAGCAACTGATCAACAAAAAGAGATAGTAGAGGGCAACGAGTGACTAGCTCCCTTAAGGTTTACTGTACAAACAGTAGCAGTCTAAGAAATAAGATAGATGAATGCCTTATGAATGCAGCATAAAGGGTAATAAACTATTCCACACTGATAGGGTCAACAGAAAGGGTGGTGGAGTGGCGATGTATGTCAGAGATAATTTAAATTATTGTCTTAGACATGATATAAGATTAGAAACATCGGACACAGAATCTGTTTGGGTACAGTTTCTCTAGGGGTACGAAAAATTAATTTTAGGTGTGATATATAGGCCACCAAACCTTGATAGGGAGTGCAGTAAGCTGCTATGGGACGAAATTCATAAGGCATCTAGATATGAAAATGTTGTGTTAATAATTGGAACAATTTGACAGGAAATCTTGAGTCTAGCGACTTTCTTGATACAGTTCAGGATTGCTTTTTAAAACAGTTTGTAACAGAACCAACTAGAGGAAACAATCTGCTTGACTTGGTTCTTGCCGACAAAGATTCACTAATTAATAATCTTGAGGTTAATAATGAGCTTGGGGAAAATGATCACAAATCACTTAGTTTCAATATATTATGGAATTACCCAGTAAACTTTAATCAAGTCTCTGTCACAGACTTTCGATTGGCTGATTTCATGGGATTGAAAAATTACCTGGGTGGGCTAAATTGGGATGTCCTGACTATGGGTCAGGTAGCTAGTGTTGGTTGCCAATATAATGTTTTTCAGAGCATAGTTCTAGCTACTCAGCCAACTTTTGCTCTGAGTAGGGAAATTATATCTAACAAAAATGACTCCAAATGAATGAACAATAGATTAAAACATCTCGTTGGTCAAAAGAGAGGCAATTTTAGGCGTATCAAAAGAGGGGATGGGCAGTTAAGAAATCAATATATTCAATTAAAGAGAAAAAAAGAAGGAATGAGAAAAGCAAAAAGTGTTTATGAGGCTAAGGTCGCAAGGGATTCGAAGACTAACCCAAAAGGGTTCTTTCAGGTATACAGAAGTAAGGGAAATATAAACACATATGCAGTATAATGTGATCCTTTATTGACTACGTTTCGCCCACACAGTGGGCTTTTTCAAGTCACAAACAGAACTACCTGGGGTGGAAGGAACGCGAGTATTTATAGTCAGGTTCAGAATGCTGAGGTCAGGTGGAGAATGCTGCATCTGATGATGTACCGAGTGGGGTTATAGAGTCTAAAATCTTGGGTAGCTTGGAAAGGAGATTGGATAAGTTTGTGAGCAGACCTTCTACAGTGTTCTTATGTGGGATAGCGATGCAGAAGTTTCTTGACGACATTCTCCTCATAACTCCTAAACGCTTCAATGTTAAAGCTCTCCAAGACAAGCTCAACCAGGTCGAGCCTTCAATCCAGCTCACACTTGAAGAAGAAGTCGACAACACTCATCCTTTCCTTGATGTTCTGCTTTGCAAAGCTGACCACGAACTTCGTTTTAAAGTCTATCGAAAACCCACCAACCAAAACGATCTTCTCCACTTTTACTCTCACCACGACACCAAAACCAAACGTGGTGTAATTATAGGCTTCTTCCTGCGTGCACTCAGAATCTGCAGCAATGAGTTTCTTGAAGAATGCACGATGATTGAACAAGTATTTTCTAAACTCCACTATCCTCGTCACTTCATCAGAGACTGCAGACGACGGGCATTAAACATCTTCAACACACCCAGAGAAGACACTGCCGAGAAGAGATACATAGTCCTCCCCACCAACTCCATTGCCAAACACGTTTCCAACATCTTTTCCAATACCTCATTTCAAGTATCTAACTCCACAACCACGACCATCAAGGACATTACCAGTGATAGACAGGTCAAGCTTCCACCCTCTGCAGGGGTATACATAATCCCTTGTAATGACTGCAACAAGTTATACGTGGGCGAAACATCAAGGGACCTCCAAACACGTATTTCAGAACACCAATACACAAGCAGGTCTGACGACACAAGGAATGCCTGCGTACAACACCGTAATTCACACAACCACTTGATAAACTACAGAAACTCAAGACTTATCGCCACAGAAGACAACACTCAATACCGAAGAATCCTGGAATCATCACTTATTTCTACATCCGACAACTTCAACCAGAATAGTGGCTTCTATAACATAGCTGAACCACTTGCCAAGAAACTTCTTCATCGCTATCCCACATAAGAACACTGTAGAAGGTCTGCTCACAAACTTATCCAATCTCCTTTCCAAGCTACCCAAGATTTTAGACTCTATAACCCCACTAGGTACATCATCAGATGCAGCATTCTCCACCTGACCTCAGCATTCTGAACCTGACTATAAATACTCGCGTTCCTTCCACCCCAGGTAGTCAATAAAGGATCACATTATACTGCATATGTGTTTATATTTCCATTGTGTCGGTATTTTATACCATTTATTTCCATACAGAAGTAAGATTAGAGACAAGATAGGCCCACTTAAGAGTAACTCAGTTCAGATCACTGACAGTGATAGGGATATGTGTGAAATTTTAAATTCTTACTTCCTCTCAGTTTGTACTCAGGAAGATACTATCGAAAATCCAGAAATAATAAATTATGTAGAACAGGATGATAATAAACTATACACGATTGCAGTAACTAGTGACATGGTCCTCAGAAAAATAGAAAAATTAAAACCTAACAAATACCCAGGTCCTGATGAATTGTTTGCAAGGGTGTTAAAGGAATGTAAAGAGGAACTTAGCATACCTTTGGCTAATCTTTTTAACATATCACTACAAACTGGCATAGTGCCTGATAAGTGGAAAATGGCAAATGCAATACCTATTTACAAGGCAGGTGACAGGTCCTTGGCTTCGAACCATAGACCAATAAGCCTTACCTCCATAGTGGGGAAATTTATGAAATCAATAATTGCTGAGCCAATTCGTAGCCATCTTGATAGGCATAAACTGATAAATGAATCTCAACACGGTTTTACAAAGGGGAGTTCCTGTCTTACGAATTTACTAACTTTTTTCTCTAAGGTGTTTGAGGAGGTAGCTCATGGTAATGAATATGACATTGTGTATATGGACTTCAGTAAGACTTTCGATAGAGTTTCACATCAGAGGCTACTGTGGAATAGGAGGAGAATTTTTTTCCTGGGTAGAAGCGTGGTTGACAAATAGGCAGCAAAGAGTTTGTATAAATGGGGAGAAATCAGAATGGGGGCACGTCACAAGCGGTGTTCCACAGGAGTCAGTGTTTTGCCTGTTGTTGTCCACAATTTACATAAATGATATAGATGAGGGAATAAATAGCGACATAAGCAAATTTGCTGATGACACCAAAATAGGCCGTCCAATTCATTCTATTGAGAACATTAGTGCACTCCAGGATGATTTGGCAGATGCAGTTTAATACAGACAAATGCAAAGTTAGCATATGAGAAGTTTTTATAAAGTAGAAGTGATGCAAGGAGGGAAGAGTATACATATGGAGAAAAAGAGAGAGGTTGAGAGAGTGGTGAAGCAATGTAAAAAGAGAGCAAATGAGAGAGTGGGTGAGATGTTATCAACAAATTTTGTTGAAAATAAGAAAAAGTTTTGGAGTGAGATTAACAAGTTAAGGAAGCCTAGAGAACAAATGGATTTGTCAGTTAAAAATAGGAGAGGAGAGTTATTAAATGGAGAGTTAGAGGTATTGGGAAGATGGAGGGAATATTTTGAGGAATTGTTAAATGTTGATGAAGATAGGCAAGCTGTGATTTCGTGTATAGGGCAAGGAGGAAATAACATCTTGTAGGAGTGAGGAAGAGCCAGTTGTGAGTGTGGGGGAAGTTCGTGAGGCAGTGGGTAAAATGAAAGGGGGTAAGGCAGCCGGGATTGATGGGATAAAGATAGAAATGTTAAAAGCAGGTGGGGATATAGTTTTGGAGTGGTTGGTGCAATTATTTAATAAATGTATGGAAGAGGGTAAGGTACCTAGGGACTGGCAGAGAGCATGCATAGTTCCTTTGTATAAAGGCAAAGGGGATAAAAGAGAGTGCAAAAATTTATAGGGGATAAGTCTGTTGAGTATACCTGGTAAAGTGTATGGTAGAGTTATAATTGAAAGAATTAAGAGTAAGACGGAGAATATGATAGCAGATGAACAAGAAGGCTTTAGGAAAGGTAGGGGGTGTGTGGACAAGGTGTTTACAGTGAAACATATAAGGTGAACAGTATTTAGATAAGGCTAAAGAGGTCTTTGTGGCATTTATGGATTTAGAAAAGGCGTATGACAGGGTGGATAGGGGGGCAATGTGGCAGATGTTGCAAGTGTATGGTGTAGGAGGTAGGTTACTGAAAGCAGTGAAGAGTTTTTACGAGGATAGTGAGGCTCAAGTTAGAGTATGTAGGAAAGAGGGAAATTTTTTCCCAGTAAAAGCAGGCCTTAGACAAGGATGTGTGATGTAACCGTGGTTGTTTAATATATTTATATATGGGGTTGTAAGAGAAGTAAATGCGAGGGTCTTGGCAAGAGGCGTGGAGTTAAGAGATAAAGAATCACACACGAAGTGGGAGTTGTCACAGCTGCTCATTGCTGATGACACTGTGCTCTTGGGAGATTCTGAAGAGAAGTTGCAGAGATTGGTGGATGAATTTGGTAGGGTGTGCAAAAGAAGAAAATTAAAGGTGAATACAGGAAAGAGTAAGGTTATGAGGATAACAAAAAGATTAGGTGATGAAAGATTGAATATCAGATTGGAGGGAGAGAATATGGAGGAGGTGAACGTATTCAAATATTTGTGAGTGGACGTGTCAGCGGATGGGTCTATGAAAGATGAGGTGAATCATAGAATTGATGAGGGAAAAAGAGTGAGTGGTGCACTTAGGAGTCTGTGGAGACAAAGAACTTTGTCCTTGGAGGCAAAGAGGGGAATGTATGAGAGTATAGTTTTACCAACGCTCTTATATGGGTGTGAAGCGTGGGTGATGAATGTTGCAGCGAGGAGAAGGCTGGAGGCAGTGGAGATGTCATGTCTGAGGGCAATGTGTGGTGTGAATATAATGCAGAGAATTCGTAGTTTGGAAGTTATGAGGAGGTGCGGGATTACCAAAACTGTTGTCCAGAGGGCTGAGGAAGGGTTGTTGAGGTGGTTCGGACATGTAGAGAGAATGGAGCAAACAGAATGACTTCAAGAGGTGTATCAGTCTGTAGTGGAAGGAAGGCGGAGTAGGGGTCGGCCTAGGAAAGGTTGGAGGGAGGGGGTAAAGGAGGTTTTGTGTGTGAGGGGCTTGGACTTCCAGCAGGCATGCGTGAGCGTGTTTGATAGGAGTGAATGGAGACAAATGGTTTTTAATACTTGACGTGCTGTTGGAGTGGGAGCAAAGTAACATTTATGAAGGGATTCAGGGAAACCGGCAGGCCGGACTTGAGTCCTGGAGATGGGAAGTACAGTGCCTGCACTCTGAAGGAGGGGTGTTAATGTTGCAGTTTAAAAACTGTAGTGTAAAGCACCCTTCTGGCAAGACAGTGATGGAGTGAATGATAGTGAAAGTTTTTCTTTTTCGGGCCACCCTGCCTTGGTGGGAATCGGCCAGTGTGATAATAAAAAATAAAATAAAAATGCAAAGTGCTAAATGTTTGACAGGACAATAACCCTGCCATTTATTTAAGAACATAAGAACATAAGTACGTAAGAACATAAGAAAGGAGGAACACTGCAGGAGGCCTGTTGGCAGGTTCTTTACAATTCATCCCACTAACAAAACATTTGCCCAACCCAATTTTCAATGCCACCCAAGAAATAAGCTCTGATGTGAAAGTCCCACTCAAATCCAACCCCTCCCACTCATGTACTCATCCAACCTAAATTTGAAACTACCCAAAGTCCTATCCTCAATAACCCAACTAGGTAGACCGTTCCACTCATCAACTACCTTATTTCCAAACCAATACTTTCCTATGTCCTTTCTAAATCTAAACTTATCTAATTTAAATCCATTACTGCGGGTTCTCTCTTGGAGAGATATCCTCAAGACCTTATTAATATCCCCTTTATTAATACCTATGGTTTAGAAAGACACGTAAGCAAACACTATAACATATTTATTAGAAAACGTTTCGGTCCTGGGACCTTGATCACTTCATGTTAGAAGTGATCAAGGTCCCAGGACGAAACGTTTTCTAATAAATATGTTATAGTGTTTGCTTACGTGTCTTTCTAAACCAACTTGTCGGTATTTATTACCAAGGTTTATACCATTAATACCTATCTTCCACTTATACACTTCGATCAGGTCTCCCCTCATTCTTCGTCTAATAAGTGAATGTAACTTAAGAGTCTTCAATCTTTCTTCATAAGGAATTGTGTAGATCTTAATACTACTGATTGTGAAAAGGATTTAGAAGTTCTGGTTAGCAGTAATCTGAAACCAAGACAACAGCGCATAAGTGTTTGCAATAAAGCTAACGGAATCCTCGGCTTCATATCAAGAAGTATAAATAGAAGTCCTCAGGTTGTTCTTCAACTCTATATATCCTTGGTAAGGCCTCATTTAGACTATGCTGCTCAGTTCTGGTCACCGTATTACAGAATGGATATAAATGCTCTGGAAAACGTACAGAGGAGGTTGACAAAGTTGATCCCATGAATCAGAAATCTTCACTACGAGGATAGACTGAGGGCCCTGAATCTGCACTCTCTAGAAAGGCGTGGAATTAGGGGGAATATGATTGAGGTGTATAAATGGAAAAC
This sequence comes from Cherax quadricarinatus, assembly GCF_026875155.1. Classification (NCBI taxonomy): domain Eukaryota; kingdom Metazoa; phylum Arthropoda; class Malacostraca; order Decapoda; family Parastacidae; genus Cherax; species Cherax quadricarinatus. The sequence goes on from NC_069420.1 coordinate 55,090,537, forward strand.
AGGAATAAATAAAAGGGGATGGAAATAGCGTGCTAAAAATATCCAGCCAAGACAGGACTCGCAGTACGGTTTCAAGTTGGAAAAGTTCAGATTCAGGAAGGACATAGGGAAAGCACTGGTTTGGTAATAGAGTTGTGGATGAGTGGAACAAACACCCAAGTAGCGTCATAGAAGCTAAGACTTTGTATAGCTGTAAAAATAGGTTGGATAAACACATGAGTGGGTGTGAGTTGGACCTGACTAGTTTGGGCTACCAGGTCTGGTGCCGTGCTCCTTCCTTAAGTAAGAGTGACCTGACAAGGTGGTCATTGTTCTAGACCGGGGTGTGGCATGGAACTGCTTCGCATGAGTCAGTAGTCCTGTTGCAGTGTTCCTTCTTTCTTATGCTCTTATGTTCTTATGATAAAGCAGCGAAAGCTAAATATGATCCAAAGCTATTGTACAACCACATCAGGAGGAAAACAACAGTCAAGGACCAGGTGATAAGGCTGAGGAAGGAAGGGGGGGAGTTCACATGAAATGACCATGAAGTATGTGAGGAGTTCAACACGAGGTTCAAAGAAGTGTTCACAGAGGAGACAGAAGGGACTCCAGAAAGACAGAAAGGTGGGGTACACCATCAAGTGTTGGAAACAATACATACAACCCAGGAAGAAGTGAAGAGGCTGCTAAGTGCACTGGATACCTCAAAGGCGATGGGGCCAGATAACATCTCTCCATGGGTACTGAGAGAGGGAGCAGAGGTGCTATGTGTACCACTAACAACAATCTTCAACACATCTATCGAAACAGGACGACTACCTGAGGTATGGAACACAGCAAATGTAGTCCCATGTTTTAAAAAAGGAGAGACACGAAGCATTAAAGCTCATCAATGATAGCCAGCATGGTTTCAGGGATGGGAAATCCTGTGTCACAAACCTACTGGAGTTCTATGACAGGGTGACAGTAGTAAGACAAGAGAGAGAGAGAGGGGTGGGTAAATTGCATTTTCTTGGACAGTAGGAAGGTGTTTGACACAGTTCCACACAGGAGGTTAGTGCAAAAGCTGGAGGACCACGCAGGGATAACAGGGAAGGCACTGCAATAGATCAGAGAATACTTGTTAGGATGACCACAGCGGTCATGGCACGTGGTGAGGTGTCAGAGTGGGCACCTGTGACGAGCGGGGTCCCACATGGGTCATTTCTAGGAGCAGTGCTGTTTCTGGTATTTGTGAGCGACATGACGGAAAGAATGGACTCAGAAGTGTTCCTGTTTGCAGATGAGAAGTTGATGAGAAGAATTCAATCAAATGAAGACCAAGAAGAGCTAAAAAAAGGACCTGGACAGGCTGCAGACCTGGTCCAGCAACTGGTTCTTGGAATTCAACCCCACTAAGTGCAAAGTCTTGAAGATTGAGGAAGGGCAAAGAAGACTGCAGATGGAATATAGTCTACGGGGCCAGAGACTACAAACCTCACTCAAGGAAAAGGATCTTGGGGCGAGTATAACACAGGGCACATCTCCTGAGGCCCACAACAGCCCAATAACTGTTGCAGCATACGGGCACCTAGCAAACCTAAGAACAGCATTTCGATATCTCAATAAGGAATCATTCAGAACCCTGTACACCGTGTGCGTTAGGCCTATATTGGAGTATGCAGCTCCAGTTTAGAACCCGCACCTAATCAAATAAATAAGGAAACTAAAGAAAGTACAAAGGTTTGCAACAAGACTAGCCCCAGAGCTAAGGAACATGTCCTACAAGGAGAGGTTAAGGGAAATCCATCTGACGACACTGGAGAACAGGAGAGATAGGGGGGATATGATAGCGACATTTAAAATAAGAACATAAGAAAGAACACTGCACCAGGCCTACTGGCCTATGCGAGGCAGGTCCAATTCTCACACCGGCTTAAGCCAATGCCTTGATCTAGTGATGTCAGACACGTCACTTAAAGGAGGAGCACGGTATCCAACCTAGTAGCACAAACTAGTCAGGTCCAACTCACACCCACCCACGCCCACTCATGTATTTATCTAACGTATTTTTAAAATTACACAACGTTTTAGCCTCGATAACTCTACTCAGAGTTTGTTCCACTCATCCACAACTCTATTAAAAAAACAGTGCTTTCCTATATCCATCCTGAATCTGAATTTCTCCAATTTAAAACCATTGCTGCAAGTCCTGTTTATGTTAGATATTTTTAACACACTATTTACATCCCTTTTATCAATTCTTGTTTTCCATTTATACACCACAATCATATCCCCCCTAATTCTATGCCTTTCTAGAGAGTGCAGATTCAGGGCCCTCAGTCTATCCTCTTAGGGAAGATTTCTGATACATGGGATCAACTGTGTCATCTTCCTTTGTAAATTTTCCAGAGCATTTATATCCATTCTGTAATACGGTGACCAAAACTGAGCAGCATAATCTGAATGAGACCTAACCAAAGATATACAGAGTTGAAGAACAACCTGAGGACTTCTATTACTTATACTTCATGCTATGAAGCCATGGATTCTGTTAGCTTTATTGCAAACACTTATGCACTGTTGTCTTGGTTTCAGATGGGACACAGCAACAAGTGGTCATAGTGGAGGCAGGGTCCATACATATCTTTAAGAGGAGGTATGATAAAGCTCATGGAGCAGGAAGAGTGACCCAGTAGCGACCAGTGAAGAGGCGGGGCCAGGAGCTATGACTCGACCCCTGCAAACACAACTAAGTGAGTACAATTAGGTGAGTACACACACACACATACACTGTGAAGGACTCATCACATTACCAGCAGGTGTACCTCGACTGTAAGAGAACATGAGCAGAATGACAGAAAACAAGAAGAATCAAAGATGCAAGTTGCAGGAAAGAAGGACGAGGCTGGAGACAAGAAGGGCTCCCAGATTCAGGAGGACCAGCAAACACAACCACCCACAGAAGAACCTCAACCTCTACCATCCCACTGCTACCATACAAATTTACCAAAAATCACACTACGCTCCACAGTCACAGCCTCCTGCCCCACTTAACACCATCCCCCAGCATTATCCCATAGTATTCTGCCAGGTCTGCAAGTCCTAGCCCATACAATCTTCCTAGAATACAGTATTAGAAAAGAAGCTGAAGGTATGGTACACCATCGCAGACAGAATCACAAATAAGTGCAAGGAACAGCACGAAAGAATCATGAAGGCATTCCCAGGCATCATAGCAATAGTAGAAATGGAACTCACAGGAATGATAAAAGACGCGATCTTTCTAACCGGATATCACATCCTGAGTAAAGACAGAGTGATCGTAGGGGGAGGAGGAGTTGCGCTGCTCATCAAAAACCAGTGGAGTTTTTAAGAGCTGCAAGGAATGGACAGATGATATGCAAGGGACTGCATAGTAGGAACATTTCAGCCTGAAGTTCCTAAGGTTGTGATTGCAGTAATGTACAACCTACAACAGAAAAGCAGGCGGCCAAGACAAGAATACGAGGAAAGCAACATAGCAATGATGAACACATTCGATGAGGTGGCTAGAAGGACCCATATGAGTAGGGCAAAGTAATTAGTTGTGGGTGATTTTAATCACAAGGAGATTGACTGGGAAAACCTGGAGCCACAATGGGGACAACAAACGTGGAAGGCTGAGACGATGGAGGCCATACTGGAACATCTCATATATCAACAAGTTGGAGAGACTACCAGAGAGAGGAGAGGATAAACCAGCAAGGCTGGACCTCGTAGTCACCTAGAGCAGCTCAGACAATGAGGATATCACATAACAAAGGCCCATTAGAGCTAGTGATCACATGTTCCTGACCTTTAAATACATTATACAGTTAACAGTGGAAAGTGAAGCAGCACGAGAAGGACAGGAGAAGACAACTTACAAAAGAGAGGACTGCACAGGCATGAGGAATTTCCTGCACGAGGTACAGTGGAAAAGAGAACTGAAGAGAAAGAGAATAAATGAAATGATGGAATACGTGGCCACAAAGTGCAGCGAGGCAGAGGAGAGGTTCATACCAAGGGCAACAGAAACAACTGGAAGATCAGAACGAGCCCTTGGTTCACCCATGAATGTAGAGGTCAAAGCTGTGCTAGAAATGGAAAATGAATAGAAGACAAAGGGCTCAGAAAAATAAGGATATTAGCTGAAGAGCCAGAAACAAGGAGGGAGGTGCAGCGGCAATACGAGAATTATATAGCATGAAAAGCCAAATCTGACCAAAGCCATTGTACGGCCATAACAGGAGGTAAACTATAGTCAGAGACCAAGTAATCAGGCTGAGGAAGGAGAAAGGTAAGATCTCAAGAAACGACCAAGAAGTGTGTGAAGAGCTCAACACGAGATTTAATGAGGCATTTTCAGTAGAGACAGAAAGCATTTCAGCAAACTGGGATGGTACACCAACAAGTGCTGGACACACTACTCACAACTGAGGAGGCGAAGAAGCTCCTGAGAAAGGAGGAAAAAGTGGTGGGTAAACTTCATTTTCTTGGACTAAAAGAAGGCTTTTTAAACAGTTCTGCACAACAGATTGGTGAAAAAACCTAGAGGAGCAGACAGGAATAATATGAAAGGAACTGCAATGGATCATGGAATACCTAACAGGAAGGAAACAACGAGTGATGGTACGTGACAAAGTGTCAAAGGGGCACGGGTGAGGAGCAGCGTTCTACAAGGGTCAGTTCTAGGGCTGGTGCTGTTCCTGGTACATGTGAATGACCTGATGGATGGGATAGATTCAGAGGTGTCCCTGTTTGCAGATGATGTGAAGTTAATACGAAAAATTCAGGCGGATAAGGACCAGGTAGGATTACTAAAGGATCTGGACAAGCTGCAAACCTGGTCCAACAATTGGTTCCTGGAGTTTAACCCAACCAAGTGGAAAGTTATGAAGACTGGGGAAGATCAAGAGAGACCTCAGAGTACATGCTAGGGGGCCACTGGGTGCAACCCTCACTCAAGAAAAGGATCTTTGGGTGAGTATCACATCGAAGACATCTAGTAAGGTGCGCATCAACCAAATAACTGCTGCAGCATATGGTCATCTGGCAAACCTAAGTAAGAAGTAAGAAGTCATTCAAGACACTGTACACTGTGACATCAGGCCCACATTGGAGTATGTAGAACCAGTATGGAACCCACACCTGATCAAGCACATCAAGAAATTAGAAAAAGTTTGCAACAAGACTAGTCCCGGAGGAGAGGTTGTGGGAAATCAGCCTGACAACACTAAAGGACAGGAGGGATACGGGGAGACATGATAACGACAGATAAAATTTATTATTTTTTTTTTTTATTATCACACCGGCCGATTCCCACCAAGGCAGGGTGGCCCGAAAAAGAAAAACTTTCACCATCATTCACTCCATCACTGTCTTGCCAAAAGGGTGCTTTACACTACAGTTTTTAAACTGCAACATTAACACCCCTCCTTCAGAGTGCAGGCACTGTACTTCCCATCTCCAGGACTCAAGTCCGGCCTGCCGGTTTCCCTGAATCCCTTCATAAATGTTACTTTGCTCACACTCCAACAGCACGTCAAGTATTAAAAACCATTTGTCTCCATTCACTCCTATCAAACACGCTCACGCATGCCTGCTGGAAGTCCAAGCCCCTCGCACACAAAACCTCTCTTTACCCCCTCCCTCCAACCCTTCCTAGGCCGACCCTACCCCGCCTTCCTTCCACTACAGACTGATACACTCTTGAAGTCATTCTGTTTCGCTCCATTCTCTCTACATGTCCGAACCACCTCAACAACCCTTCCTCAGCCTCTGGACAACAGTTTTGGTAATCCCGCACCTCCTCCTAACTTCCAAACTACGAATTCTCTGCATTATATTCACACCACACATTGCCCTCAGACATGACATCTCCACTGCCTCCAGCCTTCTCCTCGCTGCAACATTCATCACCCACGCTTCACACCCATATAAGAGCGTTGGTAAAACTATACTCTCATACATTCCCCTCTTTGCCTCCAAGGACAAAGTTCTTTGTCTCCACAGACTCCTAAGTGCACCACTCACTCTTTTTCCCTCATCAATTCTATGATTCACCTCATCTTTCATAGACCCATCCGCTGACACGTCCACTCCCAAATATCTGAATACGTTCACCTCCTCCATACTCTCTCCCTCCAATCTGATATTCAATCTTTCATCACCTAATCTTTTTGTTATCCTCATAACCTTACTCTTTCCTGTATTCACCTTTAATTTTCTTCTTTTGCACACCCTACCAAATTCATCCACCAATCTCTGCAACTTCTCTTCAGAATCTCCCAAGAGCACAGTGTCATCAGGAAAGAGCAGCTGTGACAACTCCCACTTTGTGTGTGATTCTTTATCTTTTAACTCCACGCCTCTTGCCAAGACCCTCGCATTTACTTCTCTTACAACCCCATCTATAAATATATTAAACAACCACGGTGACATCACACATCCTTGTCTAAGGCCTACTTTTACTGGGAAAAAAATTTCCTCTTTCCTACATACTCTAACTTGAGCCTCACTATCCTCGTAAAAACTCTTCACTGCTTTCAGTAACCTACCTCCTACACCATACACTTGCAACATCTGCCACATTGCCCCCTATCCACCCTGTCATACGCCTTTTCCAAATCCATAAATGCCACAAAGACCTCTTTAGCCTTATCTAAATACTGTTCACTTATATGTTTCACTGTAAACACCTGGTCCACACACCCCCTACCTTTCCTAAAGCCTCCTTGTTCATCTGCTATCCTATTTTCGTCTTACTCTTAATTCTTTCAATTATAACTCTACCATACACTTTACCAGGTACACTCAACAGACTTATCCCCCTATAATTTTTGCACTCTCTTTTATCCCCTTTGCCTTTATACAAAGGAACTATGCATGCTCTCTGCCAATCCCTAGGTACCTTACCCTCTTCCATACATTTATTAAATAATTGCACCAACCACTCCAAAACTATATCCCCACCTGCTTTTAACATTTCTATCTTTATCCCATCAATCCCGGCTGCCTTACCCCCTTTCATTTTACCTACTGCCTCACGAACTTCCCCCACACTCACAACTGGCTCTTCCTCACTCCTACAAGATGTTATTCCTCCTTGCCTTATACACGAAATCACAGCTTGCCTATCTTCATCAACATTTAACAATTCCTCAAAATATTCCTTCCATCTTCCCAATACCTCTAACTCTCCATTTAATAACTCTCCTCTCCTATTTTTAACTGACAAATCCATTTGTTCTCTAGGCTTTCTTAACTTGTTAATCTCACTCCAAAACTTTTTCTTATTTTCAACAAAATTTGTTGATAACATCTCACCCACTCTCTCATTTGCTCTCTTTTTACATTGCTTCACCACTCTCTTAAAAATACTGAGAGGAATTGACAAGGTGGATAGGGAAACAGCAACAAGGGGTCGCAGCTGGAAGTTGAAAATTTAGATGAGTCATAGGGATGTTAGGAAGTATTTCTTCAGTCATGGAGTTGCCAGGAAGTGGAACAGTGTGGAGAATGATGTAGTAGAGGGAAGATCAATAGCATTAAGAAGAAATATGATAAATCTCATACAGCAGGGAGAGAGTGAACCTGGTAGAGACTAGCGAAAAGGTGGGGCCAGGAGCTGTGACTTACACATACACACACACACACACACACACATACACAAATACATAAATAGTTTCAAAGGCAAGATAACCTAATAGCTCTTAAATGAAGTTGTACTTATTCTTGAGTGCAAGACATGGTAAATCTGAGGCAGAGTGGAGTGTAGGAGGTGAAATGCATTATACATACACAATGTTGAATACTTAAAAGAACAAACTGAACGAGGAATGGGAAAGAAAATTTAATTCCCTTCAGAACGAAGCTGAGGGACTACACAATAACACAGGTAAAAAAAGAACAAAGATGGTTGAATGAAGGCTCTGAAGCTGGTGGGGCAAGTGAAAAACAGAAAGAAGCCATTTAAAAATATTAAAGTAAAACTGGCACAGTGGGGAGGAGCAGTGAAGGAAGGTGGGAGAGAGACATTAGGAATAAATAAAAGAAAGTCGATAACTGAGATGCCCTTTTATTCACCTCCTCTGAGAGAAGGTGAATAAAAAGAAACAAGGGAAAGAGTCAATCTGGAAGGAAAGTTCAGTTAGAGGAACAGAGAGTTTGTTGGTGATCTATGGACTCCAGGAGTCTGAAGTAAAGAGGACGGTGTGTCAGGAAACAGGAGACGAGTGGGAAACAAAGTAAGATAGAATTTGACATTGGGTGCATAGTGAGAGAAATGATTGTGCAGATGAGAATTTTCAGAAAATCAAGAAGTACTCCCACGACAAACAATATCCAGCCAAGCTTACATAGACAAATAGAACCAGGAGCAGGATCATTAGAAAGTCATCGAGACTGAGAGGCACATGATATTGCTGTATATAAAGATTCAGAGCAGAACAGTTATAGAAAGAGGGAGCATGTAAAAATAAGAGGAAGGAGAGAGAACACTTAGTCCCAAGGAACTCCTCTAGGCCCACCTATGGCTCCTCAGCTAGTTGGTCTATCTCAAGAAATATACCCACTTCGCAAACGCTAACATTATCCCCCACACCCTTTGCCCCTCATTACAACACCCTCTTCCCTATCCCCTCGTTCCTAAAATTCCCATCATGACTCCTTTCTCTGTACTGATGCACAAACCAATTCCAGCCCAACCTATCCCACTACAAGAAAACGTTCAACATAGAGAAAGATTAGACCACAATAACCAGAGCATAGTGAAGGATAGAAAGCTCAAAGTCTAGTACACAATTAAAGATGGATATGGAAAAAATGATGAGTTATAGAATGGTTAGGAAAGATAAACCTTGATATCATAGCTATCATAGAGACGAAACAACCTGAAATCATAACTAATGCCAAATTCTGACCATGATACCAGGTAATAAGGAAATACAGGAGAATAAGTGTAGGGGAAGTGTACATCTGCTAGTTTCAAGTTGGCGGAATTTTGAGGAGATGAAAAGGACAGACAGGAATGAGCCAGTTAACTATTTAATTGGGCCCAAAGGACCCAAAGTTGTGGTAGGAGTGATTTACAACTCACTACCAAGCAACAGGAGAGTAAAATAGGAATTTGAAGAGAACAATACAGAAATGGTGGACACCTTAGCGGAAGTAGCAACAAGAGCTACTGGGCCTAAAGTAAAGTAATAATGGATAAGTTCACCCCCAAAGAAAATGACTGGGAAATTCGGGACCCACGTGAAGAAATGAAGAACTTGAATACATAAATAACACACATAATGGAGAATGACACATAACGACCAGTTAATGGTCCAAGTCGGACTGAAACGTCGTCATAAGTGTCATTCTCCTAAGTGCGAGTTGTATGTGCATCGTTCCACTGACTGTATTGTGCCTTTTTATTCTTTAATAGCAAGGAAGTTACAGATAGTAAGGAAAAGCACACACACACACACACACACACACACACACACATACACAAACATGCACACACAAACATATATACACACACATACACACACACACACATACACACACACACACACACACGCATACACACACACACACACACGCGTGGGTCCGTGGGGTGCAGACGTGCGTAACAAGGCTCCGAGAACCTTAGTGTTGTAAGGCGTGCAATAACAGCTAGCAGTAATCAGTGGTAGTGGAACATCAGTGAACAATACAACGAGTGATAATTAAAGTTATTAGTTAAAAAAGTGAGAGGAAAGCTGAAATCATAATATTTCAAAGCGCAAACCGTTGGGGGTCTTAGGCGCTGTTGCCACATTGGCAGCGGCAGGCCTGAAGAAGTGACGTCACAACAAGTTGTGTGCCATTGTACATATAAAGTGAAGTGTATACTATCATCAGTGAAGAGTGAAATCGCGTGAGGAAGAGGGATGTATGAGAATATATGGTTATAAACATCACGGGTGAAGGATCTCCAAAATAGGGATTTAACGCCTACATATGACGACTCCGTCATCAGCAGCTGGCAACCTGTCACTGCACCATTGCAGCGCAAGTTATTCGCCTATTTGTGGTTTGCATGTTGACAGCCCTGGCTGGCCTTGCATACTGTTTGATACTGGTCACTCACTCCTGCAAGCTATTACCAGAATTAGAATAGAAATAGCATAGACATAGTGAATATAGTGTTGACGAGTGTGAGAAGGTAGAGTCCAGCGAGGAGTAGAGTAGTATTAATTCCAGTAGTTATTAGCAGTAAGAATACTTAGGTAGCTAGGAAGTCCTCTCCCAATGTGAACATGGAACAGGATAATAACCAGCAATAATTGATGCTTAAATCCAGACACACACACACACAAGGCGAGTAACTTAATATAAGCTAGGTGGGACAAGCTTTTAAGGGCAACTTTGTAAGATGGTGAGAGGGTCAAGTCCCAGGAGGGTTGTGGTCAGGTCACAAGAAGTTGTGGCCAGTCATTACACTGCACAAGACACTCTCACACACACACACAGTCACACACACACATGCACACAGGGGTAGGGCAGTGTTACTACCAGTAGCTATTAGCAGTAAGAATACTTAGGAAGCTAGGAAGTCCTCTCTCAATGTGAACAAGGAAAATGATAATCAGCAATAATTAATACGTAAATCCAGAAAGGGCAACAAGTGGAGAGTGTAGCATAATTTGGAAAGATAAATGAGACTAAATTTGTGCCTACACGACGGATCTTTCAACCACACCACCTACCCCCCCCTAACCATCGCTCCCTCACACACAAGCACACACACACAAGGGTAGACACTCACACACCACACACATACACACACACACATACACGCATACACACACATACACACACACATACATACACACATACACACACACACACACACACACGCACACACACAAACACACAGGCAAATCCTGTGTCACAAACCTTCTGGAGTTTTATGATAAAATAACAGAAGTAAGACAAGAGAGAGAGGGGTGGGTTGATTGCATCTTCTTGGACTGCAAAAAGGCCTTTGACACAGTACCTCACAAGAGATTAGTGCAGAAGCTAGAGCATCAGGCGCATATAACAGGAAGGGCACTGCAATGGATCAGAGAATACCTGACAGGGAGGCAACAATGAGTCATGTACGTAATGATGTATCACAGTGGGCACCTGTGACGAGCGGGGTCCCACAGGGGTCGGTCCTAGGACCAGTGCTATTTTTGGTATATGTGAACGACATGACGGAAGGGTTAGACTCAGAAGTGTCCCTGTTTGCAGATGATGTGAAGTTAATGAGGAGAATTAAATCTGATGAGGACCAGGCAGGACTTCAAAGAGACCTGGACAGACTGGACACCTGGTCCAGCAAATGGCTTCTCGAATTTAATCCTGCCAAATGCAAAGTCATGAAGATGGGGGAGGGCACAGAAGACCACAGACAGAGTATAGGCTAGGTGGCCAAAGACTGCAAACCTCACTCAAGGAGAAAGATCTTGGGGTGAGTATAACACCGAGCATGTCTCCGGAAGCACACATCAATCAGATAACTGCTGCAGCATATGGGCGCCTGGCAAACCTGAGAACAGCATTCCGATACCTTAGTAAGGAATCATTCAAGACACTGTACACCGTGTATGTCAGGTCCATACTGGAGTATGCAGCACCTGTTTGGAACCCGCACTTGATAAAGCACGTCAAGAAACTAGAGAAAGTACAAAGGTTTGCGACAAGGTTAGTTCCAGAGCTAAGGGGAATGTCCTATGAGGAAAGATTAAGGGAAATCGGCCTGACCACACTGGAGGACAGGAGGGTCAGGGGAGACATGATAACGACATATAAAATACTGCGTGGAATAGACAAGGTGGACAAAGACAGGATGTTCCAGGGAGGGACACAGAAACAAGAGGCCACAATTGGAAGTTGAAGACACAAATGAGTCAGAGAGATAGTAGGAAGTATTTCTTCAGTCATAGAGTTGTAAGGCAGTGGAATAGCCTAGAAAAGGACGTAGTGGAGGCAGGAAACCATACACAGTTTTAAGACGAGGTTTGATAAAGCTCATGGAGCGGGGAGAGAGAGGGCCTAGTAGCAACGGTGAAGAGGCGGGGCCAGGAGCTAGGACTCGCCCCCTGCAACCACAAATAGGTGAGTACAAATAGGTGAGTACCACACACACCACCAAATACACACACTCGACCCCCCAACCTAAAACTAGGTGAGACACACACACACGCACATACACACACACACACACACACACATACACACACACACAACACCACACCCTCCCCACTTGACACAAACACATACCCCCCCCCCCCTAACCCCCTTCCCCCCCCCTTCCCAAACCACCTCAACTTGCCCCCTACCCCCCCCCAAACCACCTAACCCCCCCCCAAACCCATTAACCCCCAACTTTCCCTCCCCCCAAAAACCCACCCTCCCCCCCCCCATAACCTCCACCCCTCTCTCAAACAGTACTTCTCCCTCCCCTAACCACCTCTCCCCCCTTCCCCTAACCCCCAAACCCTAGCCACCTACCCCTCCCCCAAACCATCTAACCCCCCTTCCCCCAAACTTCTCTACCCCTCCAAAAACCACCCTCCCCCCCCCCCCCAAAACCTCCATCCCCTTCTCCTAACCATTTTATTTTTTTATTACTAGTTTATACCTATTTGTATTTTGTTTTTTCCCAGCACAACACATAAAAATAAAACTTCATTATGTGTAGTAGTGACTATATCCTACATGACCAAAATACTCTAGCTATATACTTGTCCAAACTTTCCCCACTACAGATTCAGTCTAAACTCAACACAAACTCAGGATAAAAATAACCATAATTTAAACCTGAAGATGATTGATCACGTTGACCTGTCTAAACCTCCATAACTGACACCAATCAAAAACCTATTGGAAAGCAACTCCCTTTTTTACACAGCATCAAAAGCCCCACATCCTAAAAAAATGCTAAAAGTCTTCGTATTTAAACTACACATCAGGTCCTTAAGAAAAAACACCCCTTTGAATATAAAGCACCCTTTCCCCGCATTATTCTTACTGAGCCTGGCTTAAGCAGGACACAATAGATATTACCCTCACCAGGATACACCAATTCCAACTGCAGAAAAACCCAAGTTGGGGGTGGATTGCAATCTATTTCTCTAACCAATTATTTTGTCTTAGCACCATTTTTCTTTTTTGATGAAGGGGGAATCTTTTTTTGCTAATTTTACGTAAAAAACCTTAAGACCCCTTAACAATCTTTTGCCATTTCCGGATCCCTCAAAAAAACATCCCAAATTTCAGTGGAAATTAAAGTCCAAATAACAAACAGCAAATGAATAAGCCCCCCTTTCTTTTACTGGGACTTAAACATAAACCCTTTGGCTTACTAATGATCGCCTGTAACTGATTTCTAACAATAGAAAAACCCACACTTCTCATCCCAACAAAACTAAACCCAACCAGGCTCACTGAGAAAAGTCAACTAATAGACCACATTGGCCCAAATTACTAGCCCCCCTTAAATAGGGATAATCACAGATAGCACTACAGACCACTACCCTACCTTCCTCCTGACAAACATTAGTAAACCCCTTTTAATAAAAAAGTTCTTTAGACCCCCATGACGAGGCCACAGTAAGGAAGTTCACGCTGCCCTAGAGACTTTTGTTTGGGCCCTACAAAATTTCTCCAAGGCAATGGTATTGATGAGGGGACAGACATTTTTCTTAAAAAAAATTATTTAGACTATACAACAAACATTGCCCATAAAAACAAAACAATACAAAAAAAAAGGTTTGGTTGCCCATGGCTAACCAGCACCATTCTAAAATCCATTGACAAAAAAATAACCAATATGAAAAGCAATATAGACAGGGCTTAATACCAAAGAATTTTTAAAACACTATTCATCAGCTCCACCAAGTAAAAAAAAACCAAAAAAACATACACTCCAGTAGATTCACGACCTGAGGAGATATAAAAAAGACCGGGGAAAATGCTCTCTCAATTTTAGGGACCCCAAAAATGAGAAAAAAACCAAAAATATTGTCCTAACTAAACCTAATGAAACACCCCTACACCCACTGCACAGCTAACAAGATAAACGACTTTTCTAAAAAATAGGATCTAACTCGCCCGTAAAATCCCACATACCAATGCCCATGCCGGGGGCTACCTAGATGGGAAATTTTCCCTAATTCCTTCTATCTTGCACCAACTGAGCCCACGGAAGTACTGAGATTTTAAAATCACTTAAAAATAACTGGGGGAAACTGTCTCACTCCCCCCATTCTGTACAAGCGAGCGGCCCCTGTCCCTTTTGCATGCTATTTCATTACTTTTTTAACAAATCACTAGAGATAGCACCTTCCCGAAACTCTCAAGATGGCAAGGGTTACACCAATATATAAAAGGGGTGACCCGACGACTTAAAAACTATAGGCCAATTCTAACTTTCCATTGCTATCCAAAAAAAACTTTGAGAAACCGTGACAGGAGACGTATTTTTTATAACGGCCAAAAAAATACTCAAACCCCCGCCAATTTGGATTTAGGAAAAATTTAAAAACATAGTGATGCAATATAAAAAGCTAGATCTGTTTTCCCCAGGGAAAATAAGGAAATCCATAGAATTTTTATTGACCTAAAAAAAGCTTTTGGGAAAAGTAACCAGACTCCTACCCCAAAACTTTATCATTACCGTAAAAGGCCATGCGCTTTCTTATTTAAATCTTACATTACTAATTGGTACTACATCACCTTAAAAAACAGCATCGCAACACGGCCACTTGATACAGGAGTTCGCAGGGAAATGTCCTTGGTCCCCCGCTCTTTCCCCATTACATCAAAGCTTTTCCAAAAAGTATCCCCAAAACCTGAAACCCATTTCTTTGTGATGAAGATTAGTTTCTCACCCAATCTTGCCACCCTCAACACCTTTTTGAATGGGAGCTGATTAAAATATCGCTTGGGTGACAGCCAATAAACTTACATTAACATGAAAAAACCTACTTATTATGTTTGGTAGCAGAGCAGGGGATGCACAAATTAACATTAAGATTGACAACACTCAAATTCCAAAAAAATGGGGGGCAAAAATTTCCCCGGGGTTTTTACCTTGACAACAACCTGAATTTTAGCACCCCTATCCGCATTTAAAAACCAAAAAAGTATCCAAAAAGGTTGGGGCCTCTCCAAGTCATAATTTCGTGCCGCCAAAATGCCCTTCTACACAAAAAACCCAATTTTTATCCATACCCCCATTGCTATTTGTGCTTGGGGATCAACTGCAGCAACACACCTAAAACCAAAAATAACCCAACAAAAAGCTGCTAAGAAAAATCACTAAAATCCCATCCCCGGCAACACACCCCCCACCTTTATAACCTAAACTTTCTCCCCGTTCAGTACATCCACACTTATACGTGCAAACTCACTACAGGGCCCCTTAAACTTTAAAAATTTAACCTTGACCTAAAAAGCTTTCTTGATGTTGTGACAGAACCCCAGGGATAACACCAGAACAAACATCTCACGACATTCCCGTGTCCGACTAAAACCCTTTTCAAAAATTCAATGTATGTCAAAGGCCCTAAAACTGGAATACCCTACCCGAGAACTCTAGAAGCAGACAAATTCATCACCTTCAAAAAACCATTAGAAAACATCTTATCTCCCTGAAACCCCCTCAACTAACTCACGAATCCCCTGGGTTACACTTACACTCACTCACTCTTTGACCTAAACAGAAAAATTAATCTCAACTTAAAATAATGAATCCTGTGATACTCCAATAGTGAAACTATGTACTGTGCCAAAACAAAAGCATTCACATTGCATTAAACTCACAAATAGTATTTAGTCACTTAGCCATAATACCAAATTACCTCATAATTTGTAATATTTTACAATTAAGAATAAAACTAAGTCTGCCCGAAATGCCTAGCCATGCTAAGCATTCTAGTGGTACACTCTGTAATCACAATTTTACTACATGTAAACCACACAATAAACAAATTTCTGTAAACTCAGCATTGTAATCCTTATAGAGAATAAACTTTGAATCTATTCCCCTCCCCCTAACCACCCGTCCCCTCTTCTGTGGAGCAATGGGGGAACCTAGAACCAGGATGAGGAGTAGGGGCTCCAAGGACGAATCTGGGAGGGAGGAATGGGAGGCAGAGCTCAAAAATAGGGAGGAAGACTGGGGAAGGAGACTAGATGAGCTGGAAAGGAAGATGGAAGAGAGGTTAGCAGCAGAATGCAGAAGGTGGAAGCAACAGGCCACAGCAGCAGAAATCAAGATAGAGAGATTAGAAGAGGAGCTGAGACATCTGAAACAGCACAGAGACAAAGATATTACAGAAGTAGCATCGGCAATGGCTATATCAGACACAGACAACAGGTCTGAAGAAAGCATGGAAACTAAACTGTATGCAGAGGTCCTGTCAAACCCACATGGGGCCAAAACAAAGACAGCGAGCACACTAGGACAGAATGAGAGGTTGGAAGACATTGATGGAACTAGGAAATGTGCAGGGACCATACCAGATACCTGTGGGGGCCAGGAACAGGTGAGCAGGAAGGACAAACCAAGAAGCATATGGGCCATAACTAGGGAAGGGACTGAAGGAAGGAACACTCCACGGGAAGGAACTAAAACACATCAGAGGATGCAATGGGAGGTGGAAAGGGAGAGATCCGTGTTTTTCTATGGGCTAGACGAAACTAAAGGGGAAACTTATGATGAAAGAAAGCAGGAGAAAAAAGCAATTGAAGATATCATGCAGGTGATAGGCGAGGGGGACATGATCCAGGTGGCAAATTTTCGGAGAATTGGGTGGTTCACAAAGAAAAGGAATCGGCCTCTCAAAGTAATTTTCAAGGCAGAATCAACCCGAACCATGATCCTGCAGGAGAAAGCACGGCTGAGAGGCAAGCAGGAGTTCCAGAGTGTGTACCTCCATCGAGACAGAACACAGGACGAAAGGAAGACGATGAAAGAGAGAGTTCAAAAACGAAAGGAGAAATGGGAGGAAATGAACAAGGAGAGCAGAATAACCCAGGATCAAATGGAAGGACAAGCACACACCCCAGAAACATCTGCACAAGGACTCCAGCCACGACACCCCCAAGGCAACTGAACAATCCAAACCAACCATCACACACCGATCCCTCTGTTCCCACCCCCCGCACCACAGTTACAGTATTAGAACAGAAGTTGAAGGTTTGGTACACAAATGCAGATGGATTAGCGAATAAACATGAGGAATGGCAAGAAAGAATCAATGAGAAGTCCCCAGACATCATAGCAGTTACAGAAACAAAACTCACGGAGACAATAACAGGATACCAGATCATGAGGAAAGATAGAAGGGGCAGGGGGGGAGGTGGGGTTGCTCTGCTCGTAATAAACAGATGGAAATTCGAGAAAATGGAAGGCATAGATGAGACGGGAGAAAGAGACTACACAGTAGGTACATTTCAGTCTGGGGAACACAAAGTGGTCAATGCAGTGATGTATAATCCACCACAGAACTGCAGGAGGCCAAGAGAGGAATATCAAGAGAGCAACAGAGCAATGGTGGACACACTTGCTGAGGTGGCAAGAAGAGCTCATTCCAGAAGAGCAAAGTTGCTGGTTATGGGGGATTTCAACCACAGGGAGATTGACTGGGAAAACCTGGAGCCACATGGGGGTCTCGAAACATGGAGAGCCAGGATGTTCGACGTGGTGCTGGAAAACCTCATGCACCAACATGTTAAGGACACTACCAGAGTGCGAGGGGAGGATGAACCAGCAAGATTGGACCTTGTGTTCACCCTGGGCAGCTCAGACTTTGAGGACATCAAGTATGAGAGTCCCCTAGGAGCTAGCGACCACGTGGTCCTGTGCTTTGAATACATAGTAGAGCTGCAAGTGGAGAGAATAACAGGAGTTGAATGGGAAAAGCCTGACTATAAAAGAGGGGACTACATAGGGTTGAAGAACTTCCTGCGGGAGGTCCAGTGGGACAGAGAACTGGCAGGAAAGCCAGTAAATGAAATGATGGAATATGTAACAACAAAATGCAAGGAGGCAGTGGAAAG
Organism: Cherax quadricarinatus; assembly: GCF_026875155.1. Lineage (NCBI taxonomy): Eukaryota > Metazoa > Arthropoda > Malacostraca > Decapoda > Parastacidae > Cherax > Cherax quadricarinatus. The sequence goes on from NC_069420.1 coordinate 55,108,609, forward strand.
GTTTATTCCCAAGGGCAACAGTAACAATGGGAAGACCAGAACGAGCCCCTGGTTTACTCGACGGTGTAAGGGGGCAAAAACAAAGTGCAATAGAGAATGGAAAAAGTACAGAAGGCAGAGAACACACGAAAATAGGGAGATCAGTTGCAGAACCAGGAATGAGTATGCACAGGTAAGGAGGGAGGCCCAGCGACAGTATGAAAATGACATAGCATCGAGAATCAAGAATGACCCGAAACTGTTGTATAGCCACATCAGGAGGAAGACAACAGTCAAAGACCAGGTGATCAGATTAAGGACAGAAGGTGGAGAACTCACAAGAAATGATCAGGAGGTATGTGAGGAGACTGAACAGGAGATTTAAGGAAGTTTTTACAGTAGAGACAGGAAGGACTGTGGGGGAGAAGCACAGAAGGGAACATCAAGAGGGAATTACCAACAAGTGTTGGATGACATACGAACACTGAGGAGGAGGTGAAGAAGCTCCTAAGTGACCTTGACACCTCAAAGGCGATGGGCCCGGACAACATCTCCCATGGGTCCTTAGAGAAGGAGCAGAGATGCTGTGCGTGCCTCTAACCACAATCTTCAACACATCCCTTGAAACTGGGCAACTACCTGAGAATGGAAGGACAGTAATGTAGTCCCCATATTTAAGAAAGGAAACATAAACGAGGTCCTAAACTACACCCCTGTGTCTCTGACATGTATTGTGTGCAAAGTCATGGAGAAGATTATCAGAAGGAGAGGGGTTTCGAACACCTGGAAGGAAAAGATTATAAATGAAAACCAGCATGGGTTCATGGAAGGCAAACTTGTATCACAAACCTCCTGGAGTTTTATGACAAGGTAACAGAAGTAAGACACGAGAGAGGGGTGGGTAGATTGCGTTTTCCTAGACTGCAGGAAGGCCTTTGACACAGTTCCCACAAGGAATAGTGCAGAAGTGGAGGATCAGGCGCATGTAACAGGGAGGGCATTTCATGGATCAGGGAATACCTGACAGGGAGGCAGCAACGAGTCATGGTACGTGAAGAGGTATCACAGTGGGCGCCTGAGACGAGCGGGGTCCCACGGGGGTCAGTTCTAGGACCAGTGCTATTTTTGATATATGTGAACGACATGATGGAAGGAATAGACTCTGAAGTGTCCCTGTTTGCAGATGTGAAGTTGATGAGAAGAATTAAATCGGATGAGGATGAGGCAGGACTGCAAGAGACCGGACAGGCTGGACAGTGGTCCAGTAAAATGGCTCCTCGAATTCAATCCAGCAAAATGCAAAGTCACGAAGATTGGGGAGGGGCAAAGAAGACCGCAGACAGAGTATAGGCTAGGTGGACAAAGACTACAGACCTCACTCAGGGAGAAAGACCTTGGGGTGACCATAATACCGAGCACATTACCGTAGGCACACATCAAACAAATAATTGCTGCAGCATACGGGCGCCTGGCAAACCTGAGAATAGCGTTCCGATACCTTAATAAGGAATCGCTCAAGACACTGTACACTGTGTATGTTAGGCCCATACTGGAGTATGTAGCACCAGTCTGGAACCCACACCTGGTCAAGCACGTCAAAAAAAAAGTACAAAGGTTTGCAACAAGGCTAGTCCCAGAGCTCATGGGAATGTCGTACGAGAAAAGGTTGAGGGAGATCGGACTGACGACACTGGAGGACAGAAGGGTCAGGGGAGACATGATAACGACATACAAGATACTGCGGGGAATAGACAAGGTGGACAGAGATAGGATGTTCCAGAGAAGGGACACAGGGACAAGGGGTCACAACTGGAAGCTGAAGACTCAGACGAGTCACAGGGACGTTAGGAAGTATTTCTTCAGTCATAGAGTTGTCAGCAAGTGGAATAGCCTAGCAAGTGAAGTAGTGGAGGCAGGAACCATACATAGTTTTTAAAAAGAGGTTTGATACAGCTCAGGAAGCAGAGAGAGAGGGGGACCAAGTAGCGATCAGTGAAGAGGCGGGACCAGGAGCTGAGTCTCGACACTGCAACCCCAATTAGGGAGTAACACACATACACACCCACAAATACCCCAACACACCACACACAAAAACAC
>NC_069420.1:55111184-55163556 GCF_026875155.1 Cherax quadricarinatus
CATACCTCCCCTTAAAACTAGATGTTCCCCCTCCCTACTTCACTTTCTAGACTTTTTCCATGCTTGACTACTCAAAGACGAAGAAATACTTCCTAACACCCCTTTTGTTTTCATCTGAGTCTTCAACTTCCAATGTGACCTCTTGTGTATGTGTCCCACTCTGGAACACCCTTTCTTTGTCCAACGTCTATTCTGTGCTATTTTAATGTCGTTATCATGTCTCCCCTGACTCCCCCTTTTTCCTCGTGTCGTCAGGCCTTTTTCCCCTCAACCTTTCTTCGTACACAATCCCCGAGCTCGGGACTATCTTGTTGCAACCCTTTTGGGCCACTTTCCTAATTTTTGAGTGCTTGCTAGTTGGTTTCCAAACTGGTGCTCATACTCCATAGGCCCCTGACGAAAGGGGTATACATGTCTTGAACGACTCCTTATTGAGGTAGGGAACGCTATCCGTGGGTTTTGCCGGGCCCCGTAGCTCAGCATTTTCTGATTTTTGTGCGCCTCAGGAGATACCGGTGTTATCCCAAAACCCCCAAATCTTTTTCCCTTGAGTGGGTTTGCAGTTTTTGGGCCATCTAAACAAAATTGTGTCTGCGTCTTCTTTCCCCTTTCCCCCAATCTTCAATTTTGCATTTGGGGGGGTTTTAAACCAAGGAGCCAGTTTCTGGACCACTTGTACCGCCCAGGTCTCTTTGTATCCTCCGACCTCACCGATTTGATTCTTCTCATTAACTTCACACATCTGCAAAAAAGGACACTTCTGAGCTATCCCTTTCCGTTTGCTTCACATATACCAAAACAGCACAGGCCCCTAGACTGCCCCTGGGGAACCCCCCGCTTGCACAACCCCCCCACTCGGACACCTCGCACGTACCATGACTTTTTGTTGCCTCCCTGTCAGTATTCTCTGACCCATTGCAGTGCCTTTTCCTGTTATTTGTGCCTGATCTTCTAGCTTTTTCAGAACCTCTTGTGAGGAACGGTCAAGGGGGCCTTTTTGCGTCCAAAAAAGCATCATCCACCCCTCCTCCTTTCTTATTTCTTCACCTTGTCAAAAAACCTGTGGGGTTTGTGACACGGATTTTCCTTCCCTAAAAACCAGCTGGTTGTCAATTAACACTTTTTCTTTCCATGCTCCCCCACTCTCCTGATGATCTTCTCCATGACCTTGCATACTAAACACTTAGTGATACAGGTCTGTAGTTTAGTGCCTCAGTCTGTCTCCCTTTTTAAAAATTTGACTACATTTGCCATCCCATACCTTAGGGAGTTCCCCCCTTTCAAAGATTGTTGAAGATCTTTTTAATGGCACACCAATACCCCCCTCTGCCCCCCCTGTAGCCCACGGAGAGATTTTCTGGTCCCCACCCCCTTTTTGGGTGTAAGTTCGCTAGCCTTTTTCCACTTCCCTCCTGGTTATTGTACCTCCCGCCTTGTTTGGTTACCCCCCTTTCTGATTTTCCTGGTCCTCGGGTTTTCCATTTGAAAATCTTCTTTAAATCTCTTTGGTCCGACTCCCTCCTTTTTTGTAAAATTCCCCCCCCTTTTTATTTCCTGGACCTTTTCTGTTTTTTTTCCCTCGATGTGGCTTCCCACTTTGGGTCAGTCTTGTTTTCGATCTTTCTTTCAAATTTCCGGGCCCCCCCTTCTTTTTGCAACATTTCGCTTTCGGTAAACCTTTTATTTTTGATTCCTTCCTTTCCTTTTTATTTTGTAAACCTTTTTTTTCCTCCCCTACCCTTGGGTAACCCGGGCTCTTTGCCCCCGGGTTTTTCTTTTTTTCCCCCCTTTGGGAAAAACCTCCCTCTCCCCCTTCTTTGTTGCCAACTGTATAAAATTTCGTACTTTTTCCCCTGCTTTTTCCCCCCCAGTTTTTTAAGGTTCCTCTCCTGGATTTCCCCTTTTAAAAATTTTTTTTTTTTCCCCCCTTTTTTTCCTCCCACCTCCCATTGGGCCAACAGGCCGGCCAAGCCTTTCCTGCCCCCGGCCTTTTCTCAAGTTCCCTCATTCTGCCCGGGGGAAAAAAGTCCTTTGGGTTTCTCTTCCCTCTTCTCTGGGTTGCCTCGGGTTGGCTGGTTTTCGCTCACCATTTTTTTGGTTTTCCCTGTTTCGGCCCCCCTGGGCCCGGGTTTTTCCCACAATTTTTTTTGATTGAAAACCCCTAACTTCTTTCCCTCCCCCACATGTCTTTCCCCCCGGTTTAGGGTGACGGGGCTCTGTTGCTCTAAACGAAATTTTCTCTTGGCCCGCTTTCTGGGGGGGTTGTACATTACTCAATTACACCTTATTCCCTAACTAGATTGTTCCCTAATATCCCTTTCACCCGGCCACCATTCCTTCCATTCTCTCAAAACCCCACGGGGCTTTTAAGAGCATGCAACCCTCCTCCCCCTCCCTCCCTCTGTCTTTCCTGGGGTTTTGATATCCGGGGAAAGATTGAATCTTTATTATTCTGGTGATTTTTGTTTCTGTGAGTGCTATTAGTCGGGGGATGTCCCTTGATTCTTTCATGCCACCCTCATACTATTTTTTTATTCCATCGCATTTGAACATACCTTCAACCTTTTCAAACTTTGGTCTGGGAGGGTATTGGGTTGGTAAAGGGGGGAGACCTAAAGGGAAACCTATGGGGTTGCTGTGGGGGGTGGATTTTGTAAGTAGGGGGTGGGGAAATTGGATATGACATGGTGTTTTGTTAGATTTTTTTTGGCTGCAGGGGGGTTGACCTGGTTGGGAGCTCATAGGAAGCGTGAGGGGGGTTGTATTTGACTTTTCCGGTCTGGGATCTCCTGCCCTTTTTCCTCCTCCCCTCTCTTTCCCCCTTTCGCCTTTGTACATCTTCTTTTCCGCCTTTCGTCTTGTTTCTTCGCGGTCAGATCACCTTCCGTATTCGGGCATTCCCCTTTAATCGTGCTTTCTCCCACATTATCCTGTTCCGAGTCGATCCTTGAATCCATTTTCACTGGTCGGGTTTTTTTTTTTAAAAACCCCCCCAATTCTCCAAAAATTTTTTCCAGCGGGTCAGCCGTTTTCTCCCGATTACTTCATGATGCTTTAAATTTGCTTTTTTTTTCCCCTTGTTTTCTTGTTTCAATGTTTCCCCTTAAATTTCCCTGTAGCCCAACACAAAGACAACCTCACCTTTCATTCCCCATGCATACCCTTTTAAAATCCCCTCTTAAATTTTGATTTCCCCCATTGCAGCTTTTTTTTCCCTTCAGTTTCACTAGCTACTGAACATGGGCTCAGTGGCCTGCTTTTTCCCCTTTCTCGCTTTCCCGGGCTCTGTTGTGGTTTTTTAGGGCCTCCACATAAGCTTAGCTCTTCATTTACTACAGTCTCCACTGATAACTTCTCATGAGTTTTGCCCCTTCTGTCCCACATCCCCTTTTTTTGGGGGCTGATAGGGGTCCTTTGTAAATCCCAAAATTTTTTTTTATTTCTTTAGGCTGTTTCAGTTTTCCAGTTCCTCTTCTAAGCTCTGAAACCTGGCCTCTGCTGCTTTGACTTTCACCCCCCACTTCCGTTTTCCATGTCTATCCTCTCTTCCTTTCTCATGCTAAGTTCTTCTATTTTTTTTTCCCTTTCTTTTCCCTTTTGGAGCCGCTGCCCAATCTTCCTTTGCATTTCCCCCTCCCTTTTCCCGGGGTTTTCTTGTTGCTCTCTGGAAACCCTTTTTTTTTTACCGATTGCCTCAGAGGGGGAAACCTTTTAAATTCTGTATGTTATTTATATTGTATTTCAGAGTGGGGGGGGGAGGTAGGGGAAACTGTGGCTATATGGGAGAGTAGTGGGGAGGGGGAGGGGGAAGAGAGTGAAGAAAGTGGGTATTGGGGGGGAGGGGGAAGGGAGGGGGGAGGGGGGGGAAAGGGAGGGGAGGGATCAGTGAAGGAGTGAGATGTCGGTGGGGGAGGGGGGGGGATGTATTGTGACGGGCAATATGTGTTGGGGTGCGGGGGTTTTTGTGTGTGTGTGTTATTTTTGGGGTTGTTGTGGGGTTTGCGTTGTGTGTGGGGGGGGGTGGGGGGGGGTTGGGGTGAGGGGGTGGTAGTGGTTGGGTGGGTGTGGGGGTGGGGTGTGGGGTGGTTTGGGGGTGTGGGGGGGGGTGGGGTTGTGGGGGTGTGTGGGGGTGTGTGGGGGTGTGTTTTGGGGGGTGTGTGGGGTTTGTGTGGGGGTGGTGGGGGGTGGTGGGTGGGTGGGTGGTGGGTGGGTGTGTGTGGGGGGGTGGGGGGGTTGGGGTGTTTTGGTTTGGGGGTGGGTTGGGGGTTGTGGGGGTGTGTGGGTTGTGGTGGGTTGTGGGGGGGTTGGGGGGGTGTGTGGGGGGGGGTGTGGGGGGTTGGGTGTGTGGGGTGTGGTGTGTGGGGTGTGGGGGTGTGTGTGGGGGGGTGTGTGGGGGTGTAGGGGATGTGGGGGTGTTGTGGGTGTTGTGTGTTGGGTGTTGGGGGTTTTGGGGTTGTGGGGTGTTGTGGGTTGTGGGGGTGTTTTGGGTTGGGTGTGTGGGGGCGTGTGCACACTGGGCTAGCACTCTTTTGAAGATTTAAAAAAATTCACAACCCAATTCCTTTTTAAATCACTAATATAACAATATAATATTAATTGCGTACACTTGTTTTGTGTGTGTGTTTTACTACTTTTCTTTTTCTTTTAAAAAAGAGGGGGGGTTAGTTAAAAATATTTTTTATTTTTGTTTTTTTCACCGGACCCCCGGGCCCAATCTCCGCACACTGGGCTCTTTATTTTTGAAATTATAGGATTTTTTTTTTTCTCACCAATTCCTTTAATAAACGTTTTTTAAAACAATAATTACGGGTGCACACTTGTTTTGTATTGCGTACTTGTTTACAAAGCTTCCCCCTCAGAAAAACGGGGGGGGGGTTCACTGGGCTACACAACTTTTCTGGAGTTTACCTGGCGATTTTTAGATAATTTCTAACCACTATCATCTCCTGGTCGAAATGGGGAGAGAGAGATGTATAGCTACAACCAGCAGGGCGAGACACGAGATTTTAGACACAAACCAAATTAAACCAAAAAATAGGAAAGTGATGTCGTCTCAAAACAAGGAGGTTTTCTTTGCTGGTCGCTGTTTCAACCCCTTTAAATTTTTTTGAACTCCTTCGGGAACTTATCTGCATTCAAGTTTTTATTTTTTTTTTTCTTTTAAACTTGGTTTTCCCCTTTTTTTTTTTTTTCTTTAGTACAGTATTATGGTCATAACAAGTCTGATGAGTTACTCCCTTTCACAACCCCAACACGGGGGATTGACAAATTTTTTTCTTACTTTCAGTATTTACTAATCACCTTTATGACCTTTACCAAAACCTGCGATATAAAACCAACATATGTTTTTGTTAATATTTCAGATCACAACCAAAAACCCCCGAAAACCCCAATTAATTTTTTTGGATATTTGGTGTCAACATTCGCCAGTACCTGATCAGCTGACTGCTACCCTCCCTCACTCAAATTTCATTCAATTTAAAATTGTAAAATTCTTATCCATCCATTATTCGCACTCTTGAAAGCTTTTAAAACACTCTTTTTAGGATGTTCACTGATTCACTCACGTACGAGACCGCTAATAAATCTTAGGACAGCCACAAAACGCTAAACCCGGGAGAACTATTAGCGATACTGCTTCACGTTTTGTGTGTGGGTGTTTTTTGGGTTTTTTCCTTCTATCTGTAACTTCCTTGCATTAAAAATAAAAAGGCACAAAAACAGTCAGGAAACGATGCACATACAACTCGCATTTAAAAAAGAATGCCCATTATGGCCGTTTAGTGTTAAAAAAAAAATTTTTATTTCATTCTCCATTATTTGGTTATTTATGTATTCAAGTTCTTCATTTCTTCACGTGGGTCCCAAATTTTCCCCATCATTTTTTTGGGGGTGAACTTATCCATTATTACTTTACTTTGGGGCCCGTAGCTTTTGTTGCACTTCCGCAAGGGTGTCCACCACTGTATTGTTCTCTTCAAATTCCTTTTTCTCTCCTGTTGCTTGATGATTTTGTAAATCACCCTACCACAATTTTGGGTCCTTTGGGCCCAACTAAATATTTTAACTGGCTCTTTCCGCCCGTCCTTTTCATCCCTAAAATTTTCTGCCTTTTTTGAAACAGCAGTTACACTTCCCCTACACTTTTTCTCCTTTTTTTCCTTTTACCTGATCATGGTCAAATTTGGCATTAGTATGATTTCAGTTTTTCGTCCTATGATAGCTTTTAATCAGGTTTATTTTTCCTAACCATTCTATAACCACTTTTTTTTAAATCCATTTTTAATTGTTACTAACTTGAGCTTTCATCCTTCACCTGTTTGGTTATTTGGTCTAACTTTCTCTATTTTGAACTTTTTTTTGTAGGGGGAAAGGGTTTGGCGGATTTGGGTTTTGGGCACAGACAGAAAAAGGGAGTCAGAGGAATTTTAAGAACGGGGGGATGGGAAGGGTGTTGTAAGAGGAAAAGGGGTGGGGGGGATAATTTTAGCGTTTGCAAGTGGGATATTTTTTGAGAAGACCAAACTACGAGGAGCCATAGGGGGGCCAGGGGATTCCCTTTGGGATAAGTTTCTCTCTCCTTCCTCTTATTTTCATGCTCCCCTTTTATAACTGCCCTGCTCTAATCTTTATATACACAATATCAGTCCTCCATTCCGAGATTTTCTTGATCCGCCCTGGTTCTATTGTCAAAGAAATTGGGGCGGGATTTTGTTTGCGGGGATACTTCTTTTTTTCTAAAATTCTCATCTGCAAAATCATTTCCTCACAAACACCCAATGTCAAATTCTATCTTACTTTGTTTCCCACTCGTCCCTTTTTCCTGACACACCGTCCTCTTTATTTTCAACCCCTGAGTCCATAGATCACCCCAACAAACCCCTTTTTTCCCCAAACTGAACTTTCCTTCCAATTGCTCTTTTTTTTTTTCTTTTTTTTCACCTTCCTCAGAGAGTGAAAAAAGGGCATCTCAGTTACGCTTTCTTTTTTTTTATTCCAAATGTCTCTCTCCCCCTTTCCTTCACTGCCCTCCCCACTGTGCCATTTTTACTTTAATATTTTAAATGGCTTTTTTTCCCTGTTTTTCATTTGCCCCACCAATTCAGAGCCTTTCATTCAACCCCTTTGTTTTTTTTTTACCGTGTTTTTTGGTATCCCTCACTTCGTTCTGAAGGGAATTTAAAATTTTTTTTTTCCCTTCCCCGTTTTATTGTTCTTTTTAAATATTCAACATCTGTAGTAAATGCATTTTCACCTCCCAACCCACTCGCCTCAGATTTTCCATTTCTTGCACTCAAGAATAAATACCAAAATTTTATTAAGACTATTTGGGGTTTTCTTTCCTTTTTAAACTATTTATGTAATTTTTATGTGGGTGTTGTATGGTAAGTCACAGCTCCTGCCCCACCTTTTCGCTATCCCCACCAGTCACTCCTCCCGCTGATGAATTTTCATTTTCTTCTTAATGATTGATCTTCCCCTACACACACTCCAGACGTTCCCCTTCCTGGGCCCCCATGACTGAAGAAAAATTCCTAACATCCCCGTGACTCATCTAAATTTTCAACTTCCAGCTGCGACCCCTTGTTCTGTTTCCCTACACCTTGTCAATTCCTCTCATTTTTATCTGTCGTTACAGTCCCCCCCCCTATCCCCCCTTTCCTTTTGTTTTCAGGGTTTATTTTCCCCCAACCCTCCTCCGGGGCTATCTTTTCAAAAAAATTTTTCTAATTTCTTTATGCCTTTATCAGTGTGGGTTTCCCCCACTGGTTTTTACATACTCCAATTGGCCGACTCACAGTGTACATTCTTGAATACTTCTTACTTCTTTCTTAGTTTTCCAATGACCAATCGCAGCGTTATTTTTTTATGCCACCTTTCTAGATTCTTCATGTAACCACCCAAGCCTTTCTTGAGTGAGGTTTTCCCCCAGTGGCCCCCTACAGACTCTGAGGTCCTCTTGATCTTCCCCCCGTCTTTAAACTTTCCACTTGGTTAGGTTAAAATCCAGGAACCAATTGTTGGGCCGGTTTTCAGCTTGTCCAGATCCTTTTTGTAACCTACCCGGGGCCTTATCCGCCTGATTTTTCGTATTAACTTCACATCATCTGCAAACAGGAACCTCTGAATCTATCCCACCTCAGGTCTTTACAGTACCCAGGAAAGCACCAGCCCTAGAACTGACCCTTGTAGAACCCCTCCTAACCCTGCCCCTTTTACACTTTGTCACTACCTCACTCGTTGTTCCCCTTTCCCTAGGGATTCCATGATTCATTGCAGTTCCTTTCATATTTTCCCTTTCCTGCCCTCTAGGTTTTTTTCACCAACTTTGTGCAAACTGTTTTTAAAAAACCCCTTTTTTTTATCCAAGAAAATAAGTTTACCCACCACTTTTTTCCCCCTTTCCAGGAGCTTTTCGCCTCCTCGTTGTGATAGTGTGCCAGCACTTGTTGGGGTCCATCCCAGTTGGCTAACTTTCCCGTCCACGAAAATGCCTCATAAATCTCGTGTTTTACTCTTCACACACTTCTTGGGTTTTTTTGAGATCTTTCCTTTCTCCTTCCTCACCGTTTTCTTGGTCCTGACTATAGTTTACCCCCTGTTATGGCCGTACAATGGGTTTTTGGCAATTTGGCTTTTCAGCATATAATTCCCCTTTTGCCCTGCACCTCCCCCTTGTTTTTGGCTCTTTCCCAATACCTTATTTTTTTGACCCTTTTCTTCTATTCATTTTCCATTTTAGCACAGCTTTGACCTCTACATTCAGGGTGAACCAAGGGCCGTTCTGACTTCCCTTGTTTCTGTTGCCCTTGGTATGAACCTCTCCTCGCCCCCGCACTTTTGGCCACGTTTCCCTCATTTTATTTATTTTTCTTTCCTTCATTCTCTTTTTCCACTGTACCTCGTGCAGGAAATTCCTCTGCCGTGCATCCTCTCTTTTGTAAGTTTCTTCTCCTGCCTTCTCGTGCCTTCACTTTTCCCGTTAACGTATAATGTATTTTTAAAGGGCAGAACAAGGGTCACTACTCTAATGGGGCCTGTGATATGTGAATCCTCATTGTCTAGCGCTCAGGGGACACGAGGCCACCTTGCTGGTTTATACCCTCCTCTCTCGGGTTATCTCTCCACATTTTTATAGAGATTTCCAGTGTGGCCCCACGTCTCAGCCTTTCCCCGTTTTTTGCCCCCATTGGCTCCAGGGTTTTCCCCATCAACTCCTTGTGATAAAATCACCCACAAATAATTCTTTTCCCTCTCAATGGGGTTTCTACCACCTCATCGATGTGTCCACATTCATGTTTTCTTATCGAAATTCTTTTCTTGGGCCCCCGTTTTCTGTGAGGTTTTTACTTACTGCAATCAAAACCTTAGAATTCAGGCTGAAATTTCCCACTATGCGTCCCTTGCATACATCTGCCCCTTTTCCTTTTAGCTCTTAAAAACCCACGTTTTTTTAAGCAGCGAACTCCCCCCCCTCTAACACCTGCTTTATTCAGAGTGATACCGGGTTTGAAAGATCGCGTCTTTTTTTAAAACATTCCTGTGAGTTTCCCTTTCCCACTATTGTATGAGCCTGGGAAACCTTCATGATTCTTTTGTTTTTCCTTGCACTTATTTGTGATTCTGTCTGCGATGGGGTACCATAAAACCTTTACTTCTTTCAATACTGTATTCTAGAAATTTTATGGGGGTAGGACTTTCAGACCTGGGGAGAATACTAGGGATAATCGGGGGAAGGTTAAGTGGGGCAGGAGGCTGGACTGGGGGTAGGTTTATTTTTTTTAAATTTGTATGTACAGGGGATGGTAATTGAGGTCTCGTGGGGGTTTTTTTTGCTGGTCCCCCCGAATCGGGGGCCCTTTGTCCTCCAGCCTCGTCCTTTTTTCCCCAACTTGCTCTTTGATTCTTTTTGTTTTTCTTCATTCTGCCATTTCCTTTCAGTCGAGGGACACCTGCTGGAATGTGAGAGTCCTTCACAGTATAGTTTGGGGTGTACTCACCAATTTTACTCCACTTAATTTTTGTTTGCAGGGGGCAGTCATAGCTCCTCCCCGCCTCTTTATGGTCGCTACTGGGGCCCTTTCCCCCGCTCCAGAGCTTATCATACCCCTCTTAAAGATAGTAGGACCCTGCCCCCACTAGACCACTTGTTGCTGTGTCCCATCTAAACCAAGACAAAAGTGCTAAATGTTTGCAAAAAGCAACAGAAACCATGGGTTCTAGCATGAGTATTTTAATAAATCCTCAGGGTTTTTCCAAATCTATATTCTTTTTTTAGGTCTCATTCAGATTTTGCTGCACAGTTTTGGTCACCGTATTACAGAAAGATAAAATGCTCTGGAAAATTTACAAAGGGAAAATGAACAGTTGATCCCTTTATCAAAATCTTCCCAAGAGGGTAACGAGGGCCCGAATCTGCACCTCTGAAAGGAAAAAATTAGGGGATATAATTTTGGTGTATAAATGGAAAAAAAGAATTAAAAAAGGGAAGTAAATAGCGTGTTAAAAAAATCTAACATAAACAGGGCTTTCAGCAATGGTTTTAAATTGGAAATTCAGATTCGGATGGATATAGGGAAAACACGTTTTTTTTTAAAAGAGTTGTGATGATGGGAAAAAACTCCGAGTAGAGTTATCGAGGGTAAAACGTTGTGTAATTTTTAAAAATACGTTTAAAAAATACATGAGGGTGGGGGTGGGGGGTGATTTGGGCTTTACTATTTGTGCAAATAGTTTTGGGTACCGTGCTCCCCTTTAAGTGACGGTCCTACCTCACTAGATCAAGGCATTGGCTTTCCTTGTAGAATTGGACCTGCCTCGCATAGGCCAGTAGGGCCTGTTGCAGTGTTCTTTTTTATTTCTTATTTTAAATGTCGCTACATATCCCCCCCATCTCTTCGTTCTCCAGTGTCGTCAATGATTTCCCTTAACCCCCTTGTAGGGCATGTTCCTTAGCCTGGGGTAGTCTTGTTGCAAACCTTGTACTTTCTTTTGTTTCCTTATTTATTTTTTTAGGGCGGTTTCTAAACTGGGGCTGCATACTCCAAAAAGGGCCCAACTACACGGGGTTTCAGGGTTCGAAGATTCCTATTAAATCGAAATGCCTTCTTTTTTTGTAGTGCCCTATGCTGCAACAAATTTTTGGGCTGTTTGGGCCTCAGGAGATGTTCCCTGGGTTTTTAAATCACCCCAAAAACCTTTTCCTTGAGTGAGGGTTTTTATCCTTTGGGCCCCCCGACTATACCCCTCTGCAATTTCTTTGCCCTTCCCCAATCTTCCCAAAACTTTGCACTTATGGGGGTTTAATTCCAAGAACCCGTTGCGGACCAGGCCTCAGCCGTCCAGGTCCTTTTTTTTAGCTCTTCTTGGTCTTCATTTGATTGAATTCTTCTATCCCAAATTCTCAACTGCAAAAAGGGAAAACTTCGATCCTTCTTTTTCCCTCAGTCTTTTACAAAACCAAAACGCACTGCTCCCAAAATGACCCATGTGGAACCCCGCCGTCACAGGGGGCCCACTCTGACACCCACCACGTGCCATACCCCTGTGGGCATCCTAACAAGTATTCTCTGATCTATTGCAGTCCTTTCCCGTTTTTCCCCTTGGTCCTCCAGCTTTTTCACAAACCCCCTGTGGGAACTTGTCAAACACCTTCCTACTGTCCAAAAATCAATTCCCACCCCCCTCTCTCTCCTTTCTTTTTAATAATATATTTTTACAGACCCTCCCGAAACCCAATTGGCAATTTATGAGCTTTAATGCTTGTGTCCTCCTTTTTTAAAAAATGGGACACATTTTTTGTTTCCTACCTCAGGATCGTGTTTTATAGATGTGTTGAAATTTTTTAGGTAACTACACCCCGCTCCCTCTCTCAGTACCCTGGAGAGATGTTATCTGGGCCCCTCCCTTTTAGGTATCCAGTGCACTTAGCAGCCTCTTCCTTCTTCCTGGGTTGTAGTATTGTTTCCCAAAACTTGATGGGGACCCCACCTTTTTGTCTTTCGGGGTCCCTTCGTCTCCTCTTGAACACTTCTTGAACCTCGGTTGAAATCCTCACATACTTTATGGGCATTTCATGTAACTCCCCCCCTTCCTTCCTCAGCCTTATCACCTGGTCCTTGACTGTTTTTCCTCCTGATTTTTTTTACAATGGGTTTTTATCAATTTAGCTTTCGCTGCTTTATCATAAGAACATAAGAGCATAAGAAAGAAGGGAAAATTGCAACAGGGTACTGACCCGCGAAACAGGCCATCCCCAACCCCGGGCAGAACAAGACCACCTTTTCACGCCCCCTTACTTTCTAAAAGGGTCTGGTGGCCTGGTGGGTTAACGCTCTCGTTTACACGGGGAGGGCCCGGGTTTTGATTCCCCCCAATAGAAACATTGGGCAGTTCTTTCCACCCGTTTTCTTGTTCCCCATCATAAAAAGGGGACCTGGGTGTTAGTCGACTGTGTGGGTCCATCCTGGGACACCCGACCTAAGGGGGCCCGGTCACAACCGGGCCGCGGGGGGGTTGACCCCCGGGAACTCCCCCAATAAACTCCCAGATAAGGAAGGAGCACGGCACCAGACCTTAGCCCAAAATAGTCAGACCAACTCACACCCCTCAGTTTTTATCCCCCATTTTTCAGCTATACAAAGTCTTTTGCTTCTATGACGGACTTGGGGTTTGTTTTTCCCCTCATCCAAAAACTATTACCAAAACCCGGCTTTCCCTATTCCTTCCCGAATCTGAACTTTCCAACGAAAAACCCTTTCTGCGAGTTCCTGTCTTGGGGTGGAAAATTTCAGCAGGAAAATTTCCATCCCCTTTTTTTTATTTCCCTTTTTTTATTTTAAAACCTCAAATATTCCCCTAATTCCAAACCCCCCCTTTCTAGAGAAGGGAAAATTTAGGGCCCTCAGTCATCCCAGTGAACTTTCTAATTCAGGGGGCAAATTTGCACCTCCTCTTTACGTTTTCCAAGCATTTTAAATTCATTCTGTAATACGGGGACCCAAAAGACACATAGTCAAATGAACCTAACCAAAGGGTATATTGATTGAAAAACAAACCTGAGGGGCTTCTATTTATACTTCTTGATATGAAGCCGAGGATTCCGTTAGCTTTATTGCAAACACTTATGCGCTGTTGTCTTGGTTTCAGATTGCTGCTAACCAGAACTCCTAAATCCTTTTCACAATCAGTAGTATTAAGATCTACACAATTCAGTTTATAAATAAATGGCAGGGTTATTGTCCTGTCCAACATTTAGCACTTTGCATTTGTCTATATTAAACTGCATCTGCCAAATCATCATGGAGTGCACTAATGTCCTCAATAGAATGAATTGGACGGCCTATTTTGGTGTCATCAGCAAATTTGCTTATGTCGCTATTTATTCCCTCATCTATGTCATTTATGTAGATTGTGAACAACAAGGGGCCCAACACTGACCCCTGTGGAACACCGCTTGTGACGTGCCCCCATTCTGATTTCTCCCCATTTATGCAAACTCTCTGCTGCCTATTTGTCAACCACGCCTCTACCCAGGAAAAAATTTCTCCTCCTATTCCTCAGTAGCCTCTGATGTGAAACTCTATCGAAAGCCTTACTGAAGTCCATATACACAATGTCATATTCATTACCATGAGTTACCTCCTCAAACACCTTAGAGAAAAAAGATAGTAAATTCGTAAGACAGGAACGCCCCTTTGTAAAACCGTGTTGAGATTCATTTATCAGTTTATGCCTATCAAGATGGCTACGAATTGGCTCAGCAATTATTGATTTCATAAATTTCCCCACTAAGGAGGTAAGGCTTATTCGTCTATGGTTCGAAGCTAAAGACCTGTCACCTGCCTTGTTAATAGGTATTACATTTGCCATTTTCCACTTATCAGGCACTATGCCAGTTTGTAGTGATATGTTGAAAAGATTAGCCAAAGGTTTGCAAATTTCCTCTTTACATTCCTTTAAAGCCATTGCAAACAACTCATCAGGGCCTGGGGATTTGTTAGGTTTTAATTTTTCTATTTGTCTGAGGACCATGTCACTTGTTACTGTAATCGTGTATAGTTTATTATCATCCTGTTCTGCATAATTTATTATTTCTGGAATTTCGCTAGTATCTTCCTGAGTAAAAACTGAGAGGAAATAAGAATTGAAAAATTCACACATATCCCTATCACTGTCAGTGATCTGACCTGAGTTACTCTTAAGTGGGCCTATCTTGTCTCTAATCTTACTTCTGTATACCTGAAAGAACCCTTTTGGGTTAGTCTTCGAATCCCTTGTGAGCTTAGCCTCATAAACACTTTTTGCTTTTCTCATTCCTTTTTTTTTCTCTTTAATTGAGTGTATTGATTTCTTAACTGCCCATCCCCTCTTTTGATACGCCTAAAAATGCCTCTCTTTTGACCAATGAGATGTTTTAATCTATTGTTCATTCATTTGGAATCATTTTTGTTAGATATAATTTCCCTACTCAGAACAAAAGTTGACTGAGTAGCTAGAACTATGCTCTGAGAAACATTACATTGGCAACCAACACCAGCTACCTGACCCATAGTCAGATCATCCCAATTTAGCCCACCCAGGTAATTTTTTAATCCCATGAAATCAGCCAATCGAAAGTCTGTGACAGAGACTTGATTACAGTTTATTGGGTAATTCCATAATATATTGAAACTAAGTGATTTGTGATCATTTTCCCCAAGCTCATTATTAATCTGAAGATTATTAATTAGTGAATCTTTGTCGGCAAGAACCAAGTCAAGCAGATTGTTTCCTCTAGTTGGTTCTGTCACAAACTGTTTTAAAAAGCAATCCTGAACTGTACCAAGAAAGTCGCTAGACTCAAGATTTCCTGTCAGATTGTTCCAATTATTAACACAACATTTTCATATCTAGACGCCTTATGAATTTCGTCCCATAGCAGCTTACTGCCTGCACTCCCTATCAAGGTTTGGTGGTCTATATATCACACCTAAAATTAATTTTTCGTACCCCTCGAGAAACTTTACCCAAACAGATTCTGTGTCCGATGTTTCTAATCTTATATCATGTCTAAGACAATAATTTAAATTATCTCTGACTTACATCGCCACTCCACCACCCTTTCTGTTGATCCTATCAGTGTGGAATAGTTTATTACCCTTTATGCTGCATTCATAAGGCATTTATCTATCCTTCAAGTTGAACCAGGTCTCAGTTACAG
The DNA here is from genome assembly GCF_026875155.1 of Cherax quadricarinatus. Taxonomy (NCBI): domain Eukaryota; kingdom Metazoa; phylum Arthropoda; class Malacostraca; order Decapoda; family Parastacidae; genus Cherax; species Cherax quadricarinatus. Next base: position 55,126,387 of record NC_069420.1, read on the forward strand.
CAATAATGTCTATATTACCTGCACTTGAGAGTAATCTTAGCTCATCTATCTTATTTCTTAGACTGCTACTGTTTGTACAGTAAACCTTAAGGGAGCTAGTCACTCGTTGCCCTCTACTATCTCTTTTTGTTGATCAGTTGCTTTGCCTTTATTAGGAACTTTATTTTGAATATTGTCTTTTAAACATATCCCTGAGGTATTATGTGAATATCTGCTGTTTCCAACAATAATACTGCAGACTGATTGTTTCACACAAACTCCCATACCTCTATAATCTATCAGTTTAAAATCCTAGACAAGTCATCAATTACCCCCTCAATCGAATTGGCTAATGCAACCACTCCATCCGCAGAGAGATGAACTCCATCCTTTGCATACATATCAAGTTTGCCATAGAATTTGTCCCAGTTATCAATGAATAAGATTGCAAGTTCGTTGCAATACCTGTCTAGCCAGCAATTTATACCAATTGCCCTAGACATCCATTCATTGCCCACTCCCTTTTCTTGGCAAATGCTACATATGACTGGATCCCTCCCTTAGACCTGACTACTTCTGTGGCTGACCTGTACTTATCCATAGCTACTGTCCCCCCTGCCCTTTCCAATGTCATTTCCACCAGCATTAAAACAGATAATGGGCTTATTCCCATTACCTGACAAAATTTTAAATCCAACCTGCTGACTGTGTCCCCAAACACCAGCTCCGGGGAGGCACACTTTCTGTCTGATTTTTCTATCTCTGTTACAAAAAACACGGCCCAATATATCTTACCTGAAAGTCTTCCACAATCAGAATGTTCTTACCTTGATTAGCGGGGGAGTCACAGGTACCTTTAACCTCACTAACACTGAATTACACTCGTCTGGAAACGGGGAATCGATTTTCTACCTTCACATCTTTTTTATTAACCCTCCTTAACTTCCTTCTTCCTGAACTGGGGAACCATTTACCACTCAAAGCAGCTGCCACCCCCACTGGTGGTAAGCATTTCCTCCTTACCACACCAGCAAATCTCACACACTCCCCAAACACATCTAGGTAAAGCTTCAGCCTCCTATTTCCTCCTGAAGAAGTAGAACCTCCTTCTTCAACATTTTAAAACCTGAGATTCTTAAACACTGCTACAAGCCATGGTGCTTGGTAACACCCCACGCTAATACTCAACAGCTCAGGACAGGTATGACCACACGTGACCACCGACCTCAGCATACTGACTACTGTCGTTGGGCCTCTCTTCTTCCCTGTACATATTCATTTCTTGCTCTACAACTGCTCTCCTTGTTCTCCAATGTCCCTTTGCCTTCAATACTTCTTCCATCTCGCACACTTGGTTTGCCTTTACACCTTTGGGGGAACCAAGGACTCATCTGGTTTTCCCGTTATTTCTGTTATCCTTGATACAAACCTCTACTCAGCTTCATTGCATATTGTTGTCAAAATTCCATTATCTAGTTTGCGACTTCCCTGCCAGTTCTCTATCCCAACAAACCCCATGCAGGAAATTCTTCATGCCTGCATAGTCACTTTTCTTGTAGTTTGGCTTCATTTCATCCACCCTTCCTGCTTCTCTCCCACTTGTAACTCTACTATGTATTCGAAGCTTAGAACCACATGATCACTGGCCCCGAGGGTCTTTCATATGTGATGCCCTCAATGTCTGCACTATTTTAAGGTAAATAATAGGTCCAGTCTTGTCGGTTCATCCTGTCCTCTCTCTCTGGTAGTGTCCCTTACGTGTTGGTACATAAGGTTTTCTAGTACAACCTCCATCATCTTAGCTCTCCACATTCTGGGCCCCCATGTGGCTCCAGGTTCTCCCAGTCAGTTTCCTTGCAATTGAAGTTACCCTCAATCAGCAGCTTTGCCCTGCACGCATGAGCCCTTCTGGCCACTTCAGCCAAAGTGTCAACCATCGCTCTATTACTCTCATCATCATAGTCTTGTCTTGGTCTCCTGCTGTTCTGTGATAGGTTGTACATCACTGCAATTACCATCTTGGGACCTCCAGACTGAAGTATTCTTATTATGTAGTCCCCTGCTTCTCTTTCTCCCCCTCTCCAGCTCATCAAAATCCCATTGGTTTTTGATGAGCTGTGCCACTCCACCTGCCCTTCTGTTCCCTCTGTCTTTCCTCAGGATCTGATATCCCATTGGAAAGATGACATCTGCTATCATTCCTGTGAACTTGGTTTCTGTGAGAACTATGATGTCCATTGATGCCTTTTTGATTCTCATGCCACTCCTCCCACTTATTCATTTTTCCATCTGTGTTGGTGTACCATACATTCAGTTTCCTTTCCAACACTGTGTTCTGGGGGTCTGTGGGGGGTGGGGGATCTGGTATTGTGCTATGGGATTCTACAGAGTAGTGTGGGATGGGGGCTGTAAGTGTGGATTGTGGGTTGTGTTGTGGGTCACATGTATGGTTGTGGGGTTCTGGGGGGTGGTTCTGTGTGTTCTTGCACTTGTTTCTCTGCCCTTCTCTGGTTGTCCTCTGCTGACTCTATTCTTGTCTCTCGTCCTAGCCCCATTCGTTTCTGTGTCTTCTCTCTCTCAGCTGCTGTCATTCTGTTCTTGTTCTGTCACAATCTAGGAACACCCTCTTGTAAATTAATGATTCCTTCAGCCGTGGTTTCTCTTGCAAGATCCTGTTCTGCAACATTTCTGTCTTGAAAATCAGTTTGATTTTTTCATGTACCACCCTATTCTCTGAAAATTTACTATCTCAGTCATGTCCACCTTGCTTATTTATTTGATGATGTTTTCAGTCTCTCGTTTTCATCCTGCTGTCTTTCATTGCGTGTCCTCCTTTCGCTCTCCTGAAGCCCATGAATAAACACTGATCTCTCCCTTTCCTCCTCCCATTGCCTCTCCCTCTGTGCCTCTGGGTCCCGTTTGCTCATGGGCATTGTTTTTTCCTGTAACTCTTGGTGGCATGGTTGTGCCTCTAAATGGGACCTGTCCCGTTCTCCACCTTCTCCCCCTCCCTTACTATTATCCCTGCTCCCAACAGTTCTCCTCCTTCATTCCTTAACCCTGCATGTGTATGTGTGTGTGTGTTTCTGTGTTTGCATGTGTGTGTGTCTACTCACCTATATGTACTCATCTATTTGTCGTCAAAGAGATCAAGTCCCAACTCATGGCCCTACCTTTTTGCTGGATGCTACTATGTTCAGTTTCTCTCCCTGCTCCAAGAGGTTTATCTTACCTCTTCCTAAAGCTTTCTCCAGATTATTTCCATTTCCTGATAACTCTAAGGCTGAAATAATACTTCCTAACATCCCTATAACTCATCTGAGTTTCCAGCTTCCAGTTTTGTCTTTTTGTTCCTGTGTCCCTTCTATCAAACATTCTGTCCTTCTCCACCTTCAGTAAAGCTTGAGGCTGTTGATCATGATAAGAATTCAATATTTTTCTTGCCAGCAAATTTCACTAATTAATACTCTTGAGGTTAATGATGAGCTTGGGAAAGTTTTCACAAATCACTCAGTTTTAATAATTGCAATCAAGTCCCTGACTTTTGCTTGGCTAATTTCATAGAACTGAGAAATTACCTGGGTGGGCTGAACTGGAATGACCTGACTATGGGTCAGGTAGGTGATGTTGGTTGCCGATATGACATTTTCTCAAACAACTTAAGTTCTGAATAGGAAAATCAGATCAAACAAAAATGATTCTAAAATGTATAAATAATAAAACATCTCATTGGTCAAAAGTGAAGCAAATATAGGTGAATCTAAAGAGGAGAGGGGCAGTTAAAAAATCATTATATTCAGTTAACGAGACAAAAAAGGAAATAAGAAAAGCAAAGAGAGATTATGAGGTTAGTCTCAAGGAAATTGAAGATTAACCCAATAGAATTCTTTCAGATATTCAAAAGTAAGAATAGGGTCAGCTCACCGACAGCGATAAGGAAATGTGTAGAATTTTTAACACTTCCTCTCAGTTTTTACACAGGAAGATACTAGCAATATTCCAGAAATAATAAATTATGTAGAACAGGACAATAATAAACTATGCATGATTAGGGTCACAAGTGACATGGTCGTTAGACAAACAGATAAATTATAACCTAACAAATCCGCAGGCCCTGATGAAATGTATGCACGGGTTCTAAAGGAATGGAAAGAGGAGCTTAGCAAACCTTTGGCTAATCTTATCAATATATCACTATAAACTGGCATAGTGAAAGTGGAAAATAACAAAAATGATACCTGTTTTCAAAACAGGTGAAGTCCTTAGCTTCGAACAATAAACCAATAAGCCTTACCTCCATTATGGGAAAATTTATGGAATCAATAATTGCCGAAGCAATTCGTAGCCATCTTGAAAGGCAATAAATTGATTAATGAATCTCAGCACAGTTTTTGAAAAAGGCTTTCCGTCTACGAATTTTTAACTTTTTTCACTAAGGTTTTTTGAGGAGTAGACGGGGTAAGAAATGAAAATTGTGTATAAGGGACTTCAAAAGGGGCTTTAAACAGAGTCCCACATTAGGGGCTTTTAGGAAAATTAAGGCACACGGTAAGGAGGAAATTTTTTTCCTCGACAGGGGCGGGGGTTTACAGAGAGCAGAATTTTTGCATAAATGGTTAGAAATCAGGGGGGAAGTGTCCGAGCGTATTCCACAGGGTCACGTGGGGCCCCTTGTTTTTCACAATCAACAAAAACGAATAGATAAGGGAATAAAAGCGACAAAAGCAATTTTGCCCAGACACCAAAATAGGTTTTCGAATTCATTCGACGGATTTTAAAGGGCGCCACAAAAATTTTAAACAACGATGCAAGGGTCGAGATGGCAATCTTTTAATATAACAGATAAAATTTTCTAAACATTGACAGGAAAATATCATCCCATATATAAACAAATAATGTAATCTTTTCTTACTGATTGAGAAAAAATTTAGAATTCTGGGTAGGGGTAATCGCGATAAAAACGAACAAATCCTGGCTTCATACAAGAAGCATAAAAAAAATTATAAGTAGTCCTCAGGGTTTTTTATTTTAACTCATATATCCCTTTGGTTTGGTCTCATTTTGATTATGCTGCACATTTTGGTCACGTTTAAAAGAAGGATAAAAAACATGGAAACATACAAAGGAGGGTGACAAAATTGATCCCCTGTATCAAAATCTTCACTACGAGAAAGACTAAGGCCCTGAATAGCACTCTCTAGAAGACTAGAAATTAGAGGGGGTTGACGAGTTTAAATGGAAAACAGGGAAAAAATAAAGGGGATTAAATAGTGTGCTAAAAATACTAGCAAGACAGGACTCGCAGCACTATTTTAAGTTGGGAAAAATTCAACGGAAGGATATAGGAAAAACACTCGTTCTGGATGAGTGGAACAAACTCCCGATTTCCGTCAAGAAACTAAAACGTTTTTGTAGGTTTAAAAAGGTTAGATAAATAAAAAAAATGGACAAGGTGGGGGAATTGGACACGACTAGCTAGCTAAAGGGAATGTCGTGCCCTTTCTTTAAGTCCCTTCCGGGCATGGTTTAAGAGGCTTGGTCTGAGGAATTAGACCTTTGGTTCCTCCTCAAACAAACCCAAATTTCCCCCCCCAAACCCCCCTTCCCTATCCCATCCTCCCCCTCCTCCCTTTTTTCCCTCTCCCCCCTCCTCCCCATCACTTCCTGATTCTCTTTCTCTTTTTGGCCTTTGGGGTTCTTCCCACAGGCACACTGGTTCCTGGGTAGGGGTCCGGGGTCCGTCCCATTCTTTTGAGGTTCATGGCAGTGTGTAGTTTGCTGTGGAAATCTGATCACTTAAGGATTTCCAGATCCTTCTCCGGTTTTCCCGGGGGGGTGGCTTTGGTGTCTTTTGGGCGATGGGTGTATCTCTGGAGGCCGCCTTTCGGTTTCCCCAGGGTGGTGGCCAAAGGAGAATGCTTTGTGCAGATATCCGGCCTCCCTCTCTTTTTTTCCACCGAGGTAGCTCGGCAGATGTGAAGTTGCTATCCAAAATTGCGGGTTTCCCGGCATGAAGGGATAGGGTATGGCATGGATTTCGTTGGCCACATCTGCGCTGCTTGCGGTGCTGAGGTCCTCTTGGTGCAGAGATTTAGGGCCCCTTTCATTCCCCCTAGGAACTTTTCACCCCGTTTCCCCCCCTTTTTTTTATTTTCTTTCTTCTTTATTTTTTTCTTAAAAAGAAAAAGAAAGAAGTAACCTAACCAGGGAGGACCCAATCCATGAACCTGCTACCCCCGGCTCCCTTCCTGATACCGCACCCTGTTCTGACCCTCCTCGTTTTTTGACCACTCTCGGGACACTTCTAATGCCCCTGTACCTCTTGCTGGTGCTTTTTTAATCCCCCACTTCAGGTACCGGGTTTTGACTGACTCCTTCGATTTGCCCCTGACCTCCGCTCCCCTTTTAACTATGCTTCCGGCCTCTCCTCTATGGTGCGGCAATTTTAAAATTGCCAGCCCGTCCCATGTCGGACCAACTCCAGCCCACTCCTAAACGCCAACGACAATTGCCTGATGATACTTCTTCACTCCCTTCTCGTTCTACTCAAAAGACAGACACATCATGCACTCCCTTTCCACGCTCAGTTTCAGAATGCACAATGAACTAAATTCTTTACTTTACGACTGACTTCCTCTATTGCCTATCTTTCCAACCCAGTATTGGCAAGCGCTCCTCTGCCATGTTGGTAATGATATATTTTTCACGGTCCAGGCAGTACCGCATCATCATTGTCCAAGTTACCCAAACTTATGATCTTTTCTCTTCTTTCACAATCGATTTTTTTAAAACTAATCCTGTACTATCGAAAAACATATTCCGTCAATTCTTGAGGCGGACTGTCAAATTTGACCATACCATAATCCAACAGAATTTCCAGAGATGTGGCAATGACATTCTCAAAAAGCTGGAACTCCAAGATCTCCCTTCCTCAAAGTAGACACTTATGTCCTTCCGCCCGCGGAAAAGAGACGATACCTTTGCAATGTAGCTCGATTAACTTTCGACTCCCATCCTCTGTTTATGTAGTAGGACATCGTTTACAAATTCGAAAGGTGATCTCTACACCGCAAAAAGTGTAGAAATTGCTGGTGACTTGGGCCCCCCAGCGAAATATTGCAGATCTATAGCCGAATGCCCGGTCTGTGGTTCCAATGACTATTCTAATACATCTTGTAAGTCGACCTCCCTCTTGCCTTAATTGTCCCTGAAGCTCACCCATCTTACTCTCAGCGTTGCAAAGCATACTTTTAAAAGAGCGAGAAATCCGTTGCCTCGAAGAGGCAGGTTTCTTTTACGCTATGACAGTTTTCCCCTCTACCCTTCAAGGGAGACTACCCCCGTCTTTCTTATTCTCGTTTTCTAAACGTCCTCCCACCTCTGTGGTCCCATCTTCTGCAGCCTCCTCTGTGGTTACCCTTTCCATAGTCACTCCTGTCGCTAATTCTTTGCTGTCCTGGACTCAGAAGCCCTACCCAACACTTCAGTCTGTTCTCATTTCATGTTCTCCCCCACAAATCCTTGAATTCATACATTAATTTTCCATATTCTGCCTTAACGATCCTTCAACATTACTGCTACCCCCTTCCTTAGCTCTCTCCCCAGTTACTCCTGACTTATTTCTCCCCACTGAAAAATCACCTTCCCCTTCAGCTTTGTTCGCAAAGAGCTAGGGCATCCAACTTCTTTCATTCTTAACACTCTTCTTATCTGTATTACAACCACATACATTCAAATATCTAAGCTTTATGAGCTTTTCTTCATATTTTTAGTAATTTATAAAATTTCACAATTGCTCCCGGTATTTTAAGGGGCCCTTTCAAGGTTCCCGCGCGCGGAGCAAAAAAAAATTCGAAAATAATGAAAACTGAGTTATTGTTACCAAAAAATAGCTGAACTTTCTGGCTAGTAAGTAAGTAAGTAAGTAAGTAAATTTATTCAGGTATACACAATACAGTTACATAGAATTATCATACATAGCAGCAAAATGTGTAGAGAACCTAGGATAACCCAAAAAGTCAGACGAGCAAAACCGCTGGAAAATAATTATTATCCTTGTACGATGTTTCAAAAAGGAATTTACACCCATTTATAACGGGCCGGTGACAGCGCTGACGAAACTTCGCGAAAAGAACGCTGACCAGCTTTGTTGCGTTTTTGTTGCTTTTTTCCCCCCCTGTTATTTTGATCTTTTTCGTCATCTTATGTCAATAAATACAAATTCACCACTGAGATCTGCCAATGGGCGGGAAAAATATGGTCAAGGGAAACCATCGGGACCCCTGGGAAAGTCATAAAAGGGCCCCGACCCCTCCGCCAACAAAATACCTACCCACGCTAATATCAATTATAAGGCTTTTTTACTTCACAATTACTATTATGATAAATGCAAATAAAAATAGCATATAAACAAAAAAAAGTACACCTCAAAAAAAATATATACATAAAAACGCCCAAGGAATAAATTTTTTTATCGATATTTCCCCGAAGGTGAAGAGAGGGTCCGCCCTCTCTCCAGTGGAGAAAGGAAAAAATTTTTAAATGGGAACTGTAAAAAAACACTCGTAGGCCCGGAAAAAAATGTAAAATAAAGCGAATTTTTCGGGGAAAAAAATTATTTCCCCGGAGCGGGGGTGCCGGCGCTTCGGGGCCCTTTTCTCGAAAGTAACTTATTTTTCCCATTTAAAAGACCCCCCATCCTTATTTGAATGAATTGACTTGATTTTTCACAACAAACATGAAGAATGATTGCTTTTTCAAGTTGACCCGACCCTTTTTTGAAATTCCCAAAAATTTCAGATTTTTTGGGGAACAAGACCGACATCTTCCAAAATGCAAAAAAGTTATGAAACTTTATTTTTTTAGCATGAAGATAAGATTTATTATATAATTGGGGACTTACATATGATGGAATTAGAAGTGTTCTATCAGCAGAAAATGTCAAAACCACTTTTCCAAGTACCGCTGAGTACTTGAGTACTGCCAAATGTAATTTTTCGTAAATTTTGCATATTTCATTTCCTTTTTGGCCGATATTTTTGAAACTTTAGCACAGAAGGTGTTATATAAGCTTCTAATAGTACACCAAAAATGAATGTAATCGGTTCATAAATAAAGACGTCTAATTTTTTTTTCCCGACGTACGTGTTTTCTTGAGTGTTTGTGAAACAAAGAAAAGGCACCAACAATCCTGGCATTGTGTAAAACAAACAAAGGTTTCCATTTCACACACATTTTGCAGGACGGTAGTACCAACCTGGGAGGTTGCTGTCTACCAACCTACTATCACAGGACGGTAGTACCTCCCTGGGTGGTTGCTGTCTACCAACCTACTACCACAGGACGGTAGTACCTCCCTGGGTGGTTGCTGTCTACCAACCTACTACCACAGGATGGTAGTACCTCCCTGGGTGGTTGCTGTCTACCAACCTACTACCACAGGACGGTAGTACCTCCCTGGGTGGTTGCTGTCTACCAACCTACTACCACAGGACGGTAGTACCTCCCTGGGTGGTTGCTGTCTACCAATCTACTACCACAGGACGGTAGTACCTCCCTGGGTGGTTGCTGTCTACCAACCTACTACCTCAGGACGGCAGTACCACCCTGGGAGGTTGCTGTCTACCAACCTACTACCTCAGGACGGCAGTAACCACCCTGGGAGGTTGCTGTCTACCAACCTACTACCTCAGGACGGCAGTACCACCCTGGGAGGTTGCTGTCTACCAACCTACTACCTCAGGACGGCAGTACCACCCTGGGAGGTTGCTGTCTACCAACCTACTACCTCAGGACGGCAGTACCACCCTGGGAGGTTGCTGTCTACCAACCTACTACCTCAGGACGGCAGTACCACCCTGGGAGGTTGCTGTCTACCAACCTACTACCAATTAGTAAACAGTTCAGGAAAATTTACTAGCCCCTTACTCCCGGTATTTTAGTAGCCTCTTACGACACAAATGGCTTACGAAGGAAAAATTCCTTTCCACTTTCTAATGGAGATAAAAGAAATAAATACAGAAGAAAACTCAGATAAGTGTGTATGCATATGCATGTATATGAATGAGTAGTGTGACCTAAGCACAAGCAGAAGTAGCAAGATATACCTGATATCCTGCGTATTATGAGACAGAAGACACCAACAATCCTACCCACATGTAAAATAATTACAGGTTTCCGTTTCACACTCATTTGGCAGGACGTTAGAACGTCCACTGGCGTTTGTTGTCTACTACCTAAAATTATTATTATTATTATTATTATTATTATTATTATTATTATTATTATTATTATTATTATTATTATTATTATTATAGGTATAAATTCAAGTCGAAGGTCACATACAGTTCTGGTGGAATTGGAGGCAATTATACATGACTCAGAAACGGGATTTTATGTATCAATGTAGCTATATCAATCAGATTGAAAAACTGATGCCCATTGATTATCTAGTTATAGTGACCAGCTGGAACATTGATTATCTAGTTATAGTGACCAGCTGGAACATTGATTATCTAGTTAGAGTGACCAGCTGGAACATTGATTATCTAGTTATAGTGACCAGCTGGAACATTTGTTGATCATCGATTTTTAAATATTCAAGAATGCCCAAGTGAAGCATATGTTGTCCACTGATTATTTTGTGTTGCAGAGTACCCAAGTGAATCATATGTTATCCACTGATTATTTTGTGTTGCAGAGTGCCCAAGTGAAGCATATGTTGTCCACTGATTATTTTGTGTTGCAGAGTGCCCAAGTGAAGCATATGTTGTCCACTGATTATTTTGTGTTGCAGAGTACCCAAGTGAATCATATGTTATCCACTGATTATTTTGTGTTGCAGAGTGCCCAAGTGAAGCATATGTTGTCCACTGATTATTTTGTGTTGCAGAGTGCCCAAGTGAAGCATATGTTGTCCACTGATTATTTTGTGTTGCAGAGTGCCCAAGTGAAGCATATGTTGTCCACTGATTATTTTGTGTTGCAGAGTGCCCAAGTGAAGCATATGTTATCCACTGATTATTTTGTGTTGCAGAGTGCCCAAGTGAAGCATATGTTGTCCACTGATTATTTTGTGTTGCAGAGTGCCCAAGTTGAAGCATATGTTATCCACTGATATTTTGTGTTGCAGAGTGCCCAAGTGAAGCATATGTTATCCACTGATTATTTTGTGTTGCAGAGTGGCCAAGTGAACCATATGTTATCCACTGATTATTTTGTGTTGCAGAGTGCCCAAGTGAAGCATATGTTGTCCACTGATTATTTTGTGTTGCAGAGTGCCCAAGTGAAGCATATGTTGTCCACTAAATTATTTTGTGTTGCAGAGTGCCCAAGTGAAGCATATGTTATCCCACTGATTATTTTGTGTTGCAGAGTGCCCAAGTGAAGCATATGTTTATCCACTGATTATTTTGTGTTGCAGAGTGCCCAAGTGAAGCATATGTATATCCACTGATTATTTTGTGTTGCAGATGCCCAAGTGAAGCATATTTGTCCACTGATTATTTGTGTTGCAGAGTGCCCAAGTAAGCATATGTTGTCCACTGATTATTTTGTGTTGCAGAGTGCCCAAGTGAAGCATATATTGTCCACTGATTATTTTGTGTTGCAGAGTGCCCAAGTGAAGCATATATTGTCCACTGAATATTTTTGTGTTGCAGAGTCCCCAAAGTGAAGCATATGTTGTCCACTGATTATTTTGTGTTGCAGATGCCCAAGTGAAGCATATGTTGTCCACTGATTATTTTGTGTTGCAGAGTGCCCAAGTGAAGCATATGTTGTCCACTGATTATTTTGTGTTGCAGAGTGCCCAAGTGAATCATATGTTGTCCACTGATTATTTTGTGTTGCAGAGTGCCCAAGTGAAGCATATGTTGTCCACTGATTATTTTGTGTTGCAGAGTGCCCAAGTGAAATCATATGTTGTCCACTGATTATTTTGTGTTGCAGAGTGCCCAAGTGAAGCATATGTTGTCCACTGATTATTTTGTGTTGCAGAGTGCCCAAGTGAATCATATGTTGTCCACTGATTATTTTGTGTTGCAGAGTGCCCAAGTGAATCATATGTTGTCCACTGATTATTTTGTGTTGCAGAGTGCCCAAGTGAATCATATGTTGTCCCCCTGATTATTTTGTGTTGCAGAGTGCCCAAGTGAAGAAATATATTGTCCACTGATTATTTTGTGTTGCAGAGTGCCCAAGTGAAGCATATGTTGTCCACTGATTATTTTGTGTTGCAGAGTGCCCAAGTGAAGCATATATTGTCCACTGATTATTTTGTGTTGCAGAGTGCCCAAGTGAAGCATATGTTATCCACTGATTATTTTGTGTTGCAGAGTGCCCAAGTGAAGCATATGTTATCCACTGATTATTTTGTGTTGCAGAGTGCCCAAGTGAAGCATATGTTGTCCACTGATTATTTTGTGTTGCAGAGTGCCCAAGTGAAGCATATGTTGTCCACTGATTATTTTGTGTTGCAGAGTGCCCAAGGGAAAATATGGTGCAGACTGTAGTGAGAACTGCCAAGGATGTGAGAATAATATATGTAACCGCTTCACAGGAACTTGCATCAGTAGATGTCAAGCAGGAGTTGATTGTGAGGAAGGTGAGTGTGTGGACCAGTACTGTCATAATTGTGAGTGTATGTGAATCACGAATGAGTGTGTGCACAGGTGTTATACTAATAGTGAGTATGTTCACCAAAATTGTGTTAACAGTGAGAGTGTTGAACAATATCAAATTAAAAGTGGATGTGTTGACAAATATACTGAATTGTAGGGACCTGTGTCATCTAGTGGTAAATGTGTTGACCAGTGTTGTACTAAAAGTGAATGTGTTGACCAGTGTTGTACTAAAAGTGAATGTGTTGACCAGTGTTGTACTAACAGTGAATGTGTTGACCAGTGTTGTACTAAAAGTGAATGTGTTGACCAGTGTTGTACTAATAGTGAATGTGTTGACCAGTGTTGTACTAAAAGTGAATGTGTTGACCAGTGTTGTACTAAAAGTGAATGTGTTGACCAGTGTTGTACTAAAAGTGAATGTGTTGACCAGTGTTGTACTAACAGTGAATGTGTTGACCAGTGTTGTACTAAAAGTGAATGTGTTGACCAGTGTTGTACTAAAAGTGAGTGAGTTGACCAGTGTTGTACTAATAGTGAATGTGTTGACCAGTGTTGTACTAAAAGTGAGTGAGTTGACCAGTGTTGTACTAATAGTGAATGTGTTGACCAGTGTTGTACTAAAAGTGAGTGAGTTGACCAGTGTTGTACTAATAGTGAATGTGTTGACCAGTGTTGTACTAAAAGTGAATGTGTTGACCAGTGTTGTACTAATAGTGAGTGTGTTGACCAGTGTTGTACTAATAGTGAGTGTGTTGACCAGTGTTGTACTAATATGAGTGTGTTTGACCAGTGTTGTACTAAAGTGAGGGGTGTTAACAGTGTTGTACTAATAGTGAGTGTGTTATCCAGTGTTGTACTAATAAGAGTGTGTTATCCAGTGTTGTACTAATAGTGAGTGTGTTATCCAGTGTTGTACTAATAGTGAGTGTGTTATCCAGTGTTGTACTAATAGTGAGTTTGTTATCCAGTGTTGTACTAATAGTGAGTGTGTTTACCAGTGTTGTACTAATAGTGTGTGTGTTTACCAGTACTCAGCTGTACTCACCTAAGTGTGGTTGCAGGGGTCGAGTCATAGCTCCTGACCCCACCTCTTCACTGGTCGCTGCTAGGTCACTCTTCCTGCTGAATGAACTTTATCATATCTCTTCTTAAAAGCTCTGTATAAATCCTGTCTTCACTACATCACTTTCCAGACTGTTCCACTTCCTGACAACTCTGTGGCTGAAGAAACACTTCCTAATAATGAGTGTGTTGACCAGTGTTGTATTAATAGTGAGTGTGTTGACCAGTGTTGAACTAACAGTGAGTGTGTTGACCAGTGTTGTACTAATATGAGTGTGTTGACCAGTGTTGCACTAATAGTGAGTGTGTTGCCAGTGTTGAACTAACAGTGAGTGTGTTGACCAGTGTTGTACTAATAATGAGTGCGTTGACCAGTGTTGTACTAATATGAGTGTGTTGACCAGTGTTGTACTAACAGTGAGTGTTTTTGACCAATGTTGTACTAACTTGAGTGTGTTGACCCAGTGTTGTACTAGTAGTGAATATGTTGACCAGTGTTGTATTAATAGTGAGTGTGTTGACCATTGTTGCACTAATAGTGAGTGTGTTAACAGTGTTGTACTAATAGTGAGTGTGTTGACCAGTGCTGTATTAATATTGAGTATGTTGACCAGTGCTGTATTAATATTGAGTATGTTGACCAGTGCTGTATTAATATTGAGTATGTTGACCAGTGTTATATTAATAGTGAGTGTGTTGACCTGTGTTGTATTAATAGAGAGTGTGTTGACCAGTGTTGTATTAATAATGAGTGTGTTTACCAATACTCACTTAATTGTACTCACCTAAGTATGGTTGCAGGGGTCGAGTCATAACGCCTGACCCCACCTCTTCACTGGTCGCTATTAGGTCACTCTTCCTGTTCCATACACTGTATAATATCTCTTCTTAAAAGCTCTCTATAGATCTTGCCTTCATTACATCACTTTCCAGACTGTTCCACTTCCTGGCAACTCTGTGCAGAAGAAACACTTACTAACTTCTTGTGACTCATTCGAGTCTTCAACTTCCAATTGTGACACCTTGTTACTGTGTCCCCATCTCTGGAACATTCTGTCTCTGTCTAACTTTTCGATTCCTCTCAGCATTTTATGTGTCGTCATTATGTCCCATCCCCTATCCTTCCTGTCCTCCAGTGTTGTACTAATGGTGAAAGTGTGGAAAATTGTTGCACTAATAGAGATTGTGTTAACCAATAATGTTCTATAGGTGTGAACACTAAAGTTGTTCTAATTGTGAGTATGAGTAGACCAGTGTTGTACTGGTACTGAGTGTGTCGACCAGTGTTCTACTGGTACTGAGTGTGAGTAGACCAGTGTTCTACTGGTTACTGAGTGTGTCGATCAGTGTTCTACTGGTACTGAGTGTGTCGACCAGTGTTCTACTGGTACTGAGTGTGAGTAGACCAGTGTTTTACTGGTACTGAGTGTGTCGACCAGTGTTCTACTGGTACTGAGTGTGAGTAGACCAGTGTTTTTACTGGTACTGAGTGTGTCGACCAGTGTTCTACTGGTACTGAGTGTGTCGACCAGTGTTCTAACTGGTACTGAGTGTGAGTAGACCAGTGTTTTACTGGTACTGAGTGTGTCGACCAGTGTTCTACTGGTACTGAGTGTGTCGACCAGTGTTCTACTGGTACTGAGTGTGTCGACCAGTGTTGTACTGGTACTGAGTGTGTCGACCAGTGTTCTACTGGACTGAGTGTGTCGACCAGTGTTGTACTGGTACTGAGTGTGTCGACCAGTGGTACGGGTTTCTGGTGTGTCGACCAGTGTTGACTGGTACGGTGTGTCGACCAGGGTTTTATGGTACTGATGTGTCGACCAGTGTTTTACTGGTAGGTGTGCGACCCGTGTTTGTACTGGTACTGGTGTTCAACCGTGTTTTACTGGGATTGAGTGGTCAAACCCGTGTTTTTCGGTTTTGGTGTGTCGCCATCTTGAAGGTACTGAGTGTGTCGACCAGTGTTGTACGGTACTAGTGTGCGACCAGTGTTTACTGGTACTGAGTGTGTCGACCAGTGTTGTATGGTATGAGTGTGTCGACATGTCTCGGTTCTAGTGTGTCGACCAGTTTGTACTGGTATACTGTGTCGAACGTGTTGTACTGGTATGAGGTGTCGACCGGTTGTACTGGTACTGAGTGTGTCGACCCGTGTTTTTACTGGTACGGTGGTGACCAGGTTTTTATGGTGCTGAGTGGTCGACCGTGTTTTACTGGTCTGAGTGTGTCGACCAGTGTTTTACTGGACTGGTGTGTCGACCAGTGTTTTCGGGGATGAGTGTGTCGACCAGTGTTGTACTGGTACTGAGTGTTCGACCAGTGCAAGGGGATGATGTGTGACCCTTTGTTTTGGTCGGTTGCGACCAGGTTTTTATGGTACTGAGTGTGTCGACCAGTGTGTACGGACGGTGTGTCGACCAGTGTTGTATGGTATGAGTGTGTCGACCCGAGTTGTATGGGTTTATGGCGCCGTGTTGTACTGGGACGAGTGTGTCGACCATTTTGTATGGTATGAGTGTGTCGACCGTGTTGTAATAATGGTGAGTGTGTTACCATGTTGTAATAATGGTGAGTGTGTTATCAGTGTTGTTTTATGGTGGTGTGTTGCCCTGTTTTAATAATGGAAATGTGTGACCTGTTGTAAAAAGGGTGAGTGTGTTGCCGTGTTTAATAATGGGGAGTGTGTACCAGTTTGTAATAATGGTGGTGTGTTGACCATTTTTGTAATAATGGTGGTGTGTTGACTGTTTGTGTAATGGTGAGTGTGTTACCAGTGTTGTAAAATTAATGTGTTGGCCGTGTTGTAAAAATGGTGGGGTTTTTGACCCGTGTTGTAAAAATGGGAGTGTGTTGGCCAGTGTTGTAAAAAGGGAGTGTTTTGACCTTTTTGTAATAATGGTGAGTGTGTTGACCAGTGTTGAATAAAGGTGAGTGGGGGTTTTTCCGGGTTTTAAAAATGGTTGTTTAACCCGTGTTGTAATAATGGTGAGGGGTTGACCAGTGTTGAATAAGGTGAGTGTGTTGCCCGTGTTGTAAAAAAAAGGTGAGTGTGTTGACCGTGTTGTAATAATGGTGGGGGGTTGACCAGGTTGTAATAAAGGAATGTGTTTTACTAGTGTTGTAATAATGGTGAGGTGTTGACCCGTGTTGTAAAAATGGTGAGGTGTTACGTGTTTAAAAATGGTGAGTGTGTTGACCTGTTGTAAAAATGGTGAGTGTGTTGACTGTGTTTAATAATGGTGAGGTTTTTGACCAGGTTGTAATAATGGTGAGTGTGTTGACCAGTGTTGTAATAATGGTGAGTGTGTTTATCGTGTTGTAATAATGGGGAGTGTTGACCCTGTTTTTAAAATGGTGAGTGTGTTGACCCTGTTGTAATAATGGTGAGTGTGTTGATCAGTGTTGTAATAAGGTGGTTGTTGACAGTGTTGTAATATGGTGAGTGTTTTGACCCGTGTGTAATAAAGGTGAGTGTGTTTACCAGTGTTGTAAAAATGGTGAGTGTGTTGACCAGTGTTATAATATGGTAGTGTGTTGTCAGTGTTGTAATAATGGTGAGTGTGTTGACCAGTGTTGTAATAATGGTGAGTTGTGTTGACCAGTGTTGTATAATGGTGAGTGTGTTGACCAGTGTTTGGTAATAATGGTGAGTGTGTTGACCAGTGTTGTAATAATGGTGGTGTGTTGACCAGTGTTGTAATAATGGTGAGTGTGTTGACCAGTGTTGTAATAATGGTGAGTGTGTTGACCAGTGTTGTAATAATGGTGAGTGTGTTGACCAGTGTTGTAATAATGGTGAGTGTGTTGACCAGTGTTGTAATAATGGTGAGTGTGTTGACCAGTGTTGTAATAATGGTGAGTGTGTGACCAGTGTTGGTAATAATGGTGAGTGTTGTTGACGAGTGTTGTAATAAGGTGAGTGTGTTGATCAGTGTTGTAATAATGGTGAGTGTGTTGACCAGTGTTGTAATAATGGTGAGTGTGTTGACCAGTGTTGTAATAATGGTGAGTGTGTTGACCAGTGTTGTAGTAATAGTAAGATGATACTTGAGAGACTTATGCAACATCAGGTATTTATGGCCAAGTAATGTCTTCATCAGTAGCTGAGGTTGAGTTTGAGGAAGTCAGCGCCTCACCCTGGGGTCGATGTCACCCTGGGGTCGATGTCACCCTGGGGTCGATGTCACCCTGGGGTCGATGTCACCCTGGGGTCGATGTCACCCTGGGGTCGATGTCACCCTGGGGTCGATGTCACCCTGGGGTCGATGTCACCCTGGGGTCGATGTCACCCTGGGGTCGATGTCTTCATTTTATTGATGTTAAATTTTTATTGGTGTTGAAGGTCCCTGAAACTTTGTTAATAGTTAGGTGTTTTTTTCTTATTGTACAGTAATTCTGAGTTTTATGTGGTAACCTTAAAATGTGAGGATCAGCTTTAATGTGAGGATCAGCTTTAATGTGAGGATCAGCTTTAATGTGAGGATCAGCTTTAATGTGAGGATCAGCTTTAATGTGAGGATCAGCTTTAATGTGAGGATCAGCTTTAATGTGAGGATCAGCTTTAATAACTCAACACTGGTGATTCCTGCTTACAATAAGGACGAGATTTTTACTGCAATGAATATTAGCCAGTTTGCTTATTCTTTTTAATATCTGGAGTTTATCTGGAGAGAGTTCCGGGGGTCAACGTCCCCGCGGCCCGGTCTGTGACCAGGCCTCCTTAGGTCAGTGTCCCAGGATGCGACCCACACCAGTCGACTAACACCCAGGTACCCATTTTACTGATGGGGAACATAGACAACAGGTGGAAGGAAACACGTCCAGTGTTTCTACTCTGGCTGGGAATCGAACCCAGGCCCTCACCGTGTGAAGCGAGAGCGTTAACCACCAGGCCACCATGAATTAAATTTAGCAAATCTTTTTTGACTGGCTTCAATATTTACTTGCAACTTCATGTTATGAGAAGGCAAATATTTTTTTTTCAGTAAAGGTTGTCTAGTTGCATATTTGCCAGTTGTCTAAAATAATAAACCTGAAATTTTGAAATTCGATTTGACAAATTAGGAATTCACTTTCCGACTGGTATCAAACTTTTTGCATTAGAGGGTTCCTTTAACAGAACCCATCGCATTAATTTGAACCTTCATATCTCACAACCCTGGTGTAATTAGCTTACATAAATGTTTGTATCAGTTTTTAGCTGTGTAGGTATCAATGTCTTAATATTATTGACGATAATTTAAGAATCTTTGAGACTTTATCTTCTGACCGGCTAAAAAAAAAAATATCTATTTTTGGAGCAGTTTGGATTATTGGTCTTATCAGGATAATTAGAGATGCCTCTTCTGATTGGCTTTAAACTTACAAAGGTTTGAGGCTATATAGCTGTCTGTTACCCATTTTTCTGCTTACCTGGAGTTTACCTGGAGAGAGTTCCAGGGGTCAACGCCCCCGCGTCCCGGTCTGTAACCAGGCCTCATGGTAGATCAGAGCGTGATCAACCAGGCTGTTGCTGCTGGTTGCACGCAATCCAACGTACGAGCCACAGCCCAGCTGGTCAGGTACCGACTTTAGGTGTTTGTCCAGTGCCAGCTTGAAGACAGCCAGGGGTCTACTGGTAATCCCCCTTATGATGCTGGGAGGCAGTTGAACAGTCTCGGGCCCCTGACACTTATTGTATGTGTCTCTTAACGTGCTAGTGACACCCCTGCTTTTCGTTGGGGGGATGTTGCATCGTCTGCCGAGTCTTTTGCTTTCGTTGTGAGTGATTTTCGTTTGCAAGTTTGGCCTTAGTTCCAGGTGTACATAACAATGTATCTCTTCCGCCTGCGTTCCAGGGAGTACAAGTTCAGAAACTTCAAGCGCTCTCAGTAATTGAGATGTTTTATCTCCGTTATGCGTGCCGTGAAGGTTCTCTGTACATTTTCTAGGTCAGCAATTATACCTGCCTTGAAAGGTGCTGTTAGTGTGCAGCAATATTCCGGCCTAGATAGAACAAGCGACCTGAAGAGTGTCATCATGGGCTTGGCCTCCCTAGTTTTGAAGGTTCTCATTATCCATCCTGTCATTTTTCTAGCAGATGCGATTGATACAATGTTATGGTCCTTGAAGGTGAGAGCCTCCGACATGATCACTCCCAGGTCTTTGACGTTGGTTTTTCGCTCTATTTTTGTGGCTGGAATTTGTTTTGTACTCTGATGAAGTTTTAATTTCCTCATGTTTACCATATCGGAGTAATTGAAATTTCTCATTGTTGAACTTCATATTGTTTTCTGCAGCCCATTGAAAGACTTGGTTGATGTCTGCCTGAAACCTTGCAGTGTCTGCAATGGAAGACACTGTCATGCAGATTCAGGTGTCATCTGCAAAGGAAGACACGGTGCTGTGGCTGACATCCTTGTCTATGTCAGATATGAGGATGAGAAACAAGATGGAAGCGAGTACTGTGCCTTGCGGAACAGAGCTTTTCACCGTAGCTGCCTCAGACTACTCTGTTGACTACTACTCTTTGTGTTCTGTTTGTGAGGAAATTATAGATCCAACTACCAACTTTTCCTGTTATTCCTTTAGCACGCATTTTTTGCGCTAATGTGCCAGGGTCACACTTGTCGAAGGGCTTTTGCAAAATCTGTATATATTACATCTGCATTCTTTTTGTCTTCTAGTGCATCTAGGACCTTGTCTTACTGATCCAGTAGTTGGAACAGACAGGAGCGACCTGTTCTAAGCCCATGTTGCCCTGGGTTGTGTAATTGATGGGTATCTAGATGGGTGGCGATCTTGCTTCTTAGGACCCTTTCAAATATTTTTTATGATATGGGATGTTAGAGCTATCGGTCTGTAGTTCTTTGCTATTGCTTTACTGCCCCCTTTGTGGAGTAGGGCTATGTCTGTTGTTTTTAGTAACTGTGGGACCACCCCCGTGTCCATGCTTCCTCTCCAATGGATGGTAAAAGCTCGTGATAGGGGCTCCATGCAGTTCTTGATGAACACGGAGTTCCATGAGTTCTGGGCCTGGGCCAGAGTGCATGGGCCCTGTCATTTATCGCCTGTTCGAAGACATTTGGCGTCAGGATAACATCAGATAGACTTGTGTTAACCAATTCTGTGGCTTCTCATAAAAAAATTCATTTTGATCTTCGACTCTCAGTCTGGTTGGTGGCTTGCTAAAAACTGAGTCATATTGGGACTTGAGTAGCTCACTCATTTCTTTGCTGTCATCTGTGTAGGACCCATCTTGTTTAAGTAGCGGCCCAATACTGGATGTTGTTCTCTACTTTGATTTGGCATAAGTAAAGAAATACTTTGGGTTTCTTTCGATTTCATTTATGGCTTTTAGAATAAATCTGAACGTATAATTCTAAACGTAATTTCTATCTCCCAAACTCTCTGCTCCTGGGAACTCTTCTGTCCTCTGCCTTCCCTACATTTCTGGTCTTTCTAATCTCAGCAACTCTCTCCGTTCCTTAGACAACAAACTTACTCTCTGCCAGACTAACACTCTTCACACTAATCTCGTTCATACCTCTCCTTCCTCTACAGATGTTCCTGGTGTCTGCTCTATTTCTTGTTCCTCCTGTCCTCTTCAATACCTTGGAGAAACTGGCCGATCTCTTTTCTGACAGACTTAGGGAGCACAAAAGTAGTGTTAGGCTTGCCGACACTAACAATGCTCTTTTCTGTCACATGAGAGATCACAGTCATCCTATTGACTGGTCTTCTGCTAAAACTGTCTTCCCTACTTCTAACTTTATTAGTCGCCGTCTGGTTGAACCTCCTTAATACACAACTTTCCTTGTATGATTCTTAGTCCTGGCTTCGTTTCTGTAGATGCCTTCCTTACCCACTACATTGTAAAATGCTCCAAATTTCAGAACACCCTGACCTAACCTGATTCCTTCTTTTTCTTCTTCTCCCTCTTCCCTTTTCCTTTTTCTCCTTTGGGTTTTTCTTTCTTCTGGCTTTGTATTTGTTCCTTCATTATTTATTTATTTATTTCCTTTCTCCCCTTGGTGTTCTTGCTCTTACCCTCTGTGGGCACCAGCTCCCTTGCAGTGCTCCTCTTTTTTAGTATTTGACTGGCTCTTCCTCCTTCTTACTACTGCTTCCTTCTACCTCCACTACTACGACTACTACTACTACTACCACCTCCTGCCTACATATACCCATCCTACTCTCCTTTTCGTTAGAGTGACTTTGTAAATGGTCCAAGTCGGAGCGAAATGTTGCGTAAGCTCCTCTTCTATGTGCCTGTTATTTGTGTATTGCGAATTCTCATCTGTTTGGCTTTAAATTATACGAGCTGTATTCTTATTCCTCTCCCACACTGGCTCAGGTGATATAAGATATCTTTGATAGCGCACTAACCAAAATATTATGGTTTCATATTAATGATATACAATACCGACAAATTAATGAATAAAACACATGAACAAAACTTAGTATCTTTATTACCTAAATGTTTCGTGCATCGTTCATGGGGAGCAGATCGTCGCACTCTCCTCATTTGCATTCCACTCAATTCTTGTCCAAGATGGATTATGGTGACCAAGTCTATTCTGCTGCCTCTTCGGCAACACTTTCTAAGTTAGATCTCATTCCTAATCAAGGTCTCCGTTTATGCCTTGGTGCCTTACGTTCATTCCCTGTTTAGAGCCTTTATGCAGAGGCGAATGTTCCTTCCTTAGCTGATCATCGTGATGCTCATTGTCTTTGTTATTTTGTCCGCGTTCATGATCTTCGTGTTCCTTCTACTTATAGGTTAGTCTCAGACATTAGAAGAAACCCACAGTTTGTTCGAAGCCCCTGCGTACTCCGACCGTTGTCTCTTGGCCTCCTTTATACGTTCAGTTAGCATCTGCCTTTTTCCTTTCCCCTTGGGAAGTTCCAACGGTTCATGTCTGCCCTTTCCCCCCCAATACCGTGTGCCAAAGCTTTCTTACCTGCGCCTGCTGCTCACTCTTTTTCTCGAGCACTACCATTCACATACTTATGCCATTGCTGTTTATACAAATTGTTCTAAATTTTCTGATGGTGTTGGGTTCGCGGCATTGTTCCCTGATGAAGTTGTCTGAGGCGACTTGTTAGACTCAGCTAGTATTTTTACTGCTGAGTTGTATGCCATCCTCATAGCACTTCTTCGCATTGTATATGTCTCCTTCGACGTTTGTGATTTATTTCTGATTCCCTCAGTGCTTTGCATGCCATTAAACAGTTTGATTCTCCTCATACATTAGTTCTTCGTATTCAGCAATGGTTGTGCTATGTGGCTAGCAAACAAAGATGTCGTTTTCTGCTGGGTCCCTGGACACGTTGGTGTGCAGGGTAATGAGCAAGCAGATGCTGCGTCGTGGTCAGCAGTACATGATCTTCCGATTTCTTATAGAAGTGTTCCGTTCAGCGACTATTTTCCAGTCATCTCGGCCCGTCTCCACAGCCATTAGCAACAGTGGTCAGACATGCACCATAACAAATTGCGCTCTATTAAATAAACCGCTTTTAGGTGTGTGGCCATCTTCTTTCCACCTTTTGCCGTTCTCGGGAGACTGCGATCTCCCGGCTCCGCATTGGTCATACACGCCTTACCCGTGGGTATCTCAGGGATAGACGCCCTATTCCTCTCTGAGGTTTGTCGGGTCTCTGTTTCAGTTCTTCACTTTCTTGTCGATTGCTCGGTTTACCAGCGAGCTTCCAGGATTTACCTCCAATGCTGCCGCCGCCCTACCACTATCACTTTATCTTCTCTACTTGCAGACGATCCCACCTTTGACTCCCAATCACTTTTTGACTTTTTTTCAGCAACTGTCTTATTATAAGAACTTGACACACAGCCCTTTGTGTCCCTTCCAACCTTTTCTTCCTCACCTCTGATCCCTTCTCCACCTAGCTGTTTATAACCTCCGCACTATTTGCTGCCTTCAGTGCTGTATAACAATTGTAGGTTTAGCGCTTTCTTTGATTATATAATAATGTGAGTTTACTGGTCTCAGAGCAGTAGCTAAAGTATATTGTGAGATACTGGTCTCAGAGCAGTAGCTAAAGTATATTGTGAGATACTGGTCTCAGAGCGGTAATTACCTGGAGTATACCTGCAGAAAGTTTCGGGGATCAACGCTTCCGTGGCCTGGTCTGTGACCAAGTTTCTTGGTGGATCAGGGCCTGATCAGCCAGGCTGTTACTGCTGGCAGCACGTAAACCGGCTGATCAGGTACTGACTTTAGGTGCCTGTCCAGCACTTTCTTCAAGACAGCCAAGCGTATATTGGTAATCCCTCTTATGTATCCTCCTCTTTAAGGGAGGGGGCTCTTTATTGCAGTAAAGAGGCTATTAGTCTGAGGAATTGGCCCTTATGGTCTTCTTTCCTCCGACCGAACTTAATTACCCCCCAATCCCCCATCCTTGTACCATTCTCCCCTTAAATCCTTTTTTCCCCTTTCTTCCCCCCTCCTAACCCTCCCCTTTCCCCGTCCCGTTTGTAGCTTCTGGGGTTGTCCCCTCTGGCATTATGGTTTCTTGGTGTGGGAAGTGTGCCGGGGTTCATCCCACTCCATGGAGTTCCTCGGGAGTGGTGTAGTTTACCATGGAATCAGAATTGTGTGGAGGTGTCCTGCTCTCTTTCTGGATCTCCGAGAAGTGGGCAGAGTGTCATGCAGATAGTGACTGTATCTTCAGAGGCTGCCTGTCGGTTCTGGGGTTACAGCCGAAGGGGGTAAGCTTTGTGGTGGGTTTCCGACCGCCCTGTCTTTTGCCCACCGAGGTGGCTCAGTAGATGTGAGGCTGCTATCCCGGAGCACTGGTTTACTGGTGGAAGGTAGGGTATGGCATGGGTTCCACGCTGCATCTGCACTGCTTGTGGGCTCGAGGTCCTATCAGATGAGAGAAGAACTTACAGTCCTTCCATGCCTTCTAGTGACTGTCCCTCCGCTGTCCCACTTTTTTTTCTTTCCTTTCTTTTTTTCTTTAAAAGAACAAGAAAGAAGTACCCCTATCATGGAGTCTTCGTTGTGTGATAACCCTCCTCCTCCCAGGCCCCTTTCTGTTCCCACATCCTGTTCTGACCCAGCTTCGTTATTAGACCATTCTCTAGACTCTTCTCATACCCCTGTACCTTCTGCTCGTGTTGCTTCATCACCTGCTCCAGGTGCTGAGGCACCTCCCATTTCTGTTAATACCTCTGCCTCTTGCACACCTTTAACAATACATCCCGGGTTCTCCGAGTATGGTGTGACAGTTTTTGGATCGCCCACCTCCCTCAGGTCAAACAGCCCATTTTATTTACTAAACATTCCAGACCACCTACTGACGATGGTTTGATGTCTACCCAAAAACGACCTACATGATACTCACTCCCTTTGCGCACTATGTTTACAAGTAAGCAGTGGACTAAATTCTTTTCCTTACAACCGACATCTCCAACTGATTATCTTTTAGACCATAGTATTCTTAAAGCTCTTTTACGACACATTGGCCAAAATATATCTTTTCTTACTCTTCGAAGAGGTACGTGCATCATTACAGTTCTGAATTCAGAAGAACCTCATGATCTTTCCCGTATTACTGCCATGGATAGCATTTCAATCACAGTTCATAAGCACGCTATTCTCAATTCTTGCAGTGGTACGGTGGTTTTACAGCATACCATTTTTACAAAGTGATTTTCTGTCTTTTGGCAATAATATTTTAGAGCAATTATCCTTTCAGGACCTTCCTATTCTCAAAGTAGATACGTCCTGCCCACTCGCAGGCAGAGGTGTTTTCCCAACAACATCACCCGCTTAACCATCGACTGCATGAACTCCCGTCCTCGGTTTATATTGCGGGCCATCACCTTGAAGTCCATAAGTAGTCCCTACTCCCATCTGTGTCTGAAGTACTGGCGCTTGGGACATCCTGCTAAATACTGCAGCTCTGCGGTAGAGTGCCTGGTCTGTGGTTCCACAGATCATGCTGATACATCTTACAATCTTCTCCCTCTTGTTTCAATTGCAATGAATCTCATCCTTCCTTTCACGCTGTTATCAAGTCTATCGTAATGAACGAGAAATCCGTTATCTTAGAGAAAGTGAAGGCCTTACACTATGGATGTCTCTCAGCTCCGCCTTCTAGGAAATCTTCAACGGGTTCCTTATTCTCGAGTAGCTCGGATACCTCCAACCTTAACTGGCCATTCCACCTATCAGCTCCTTTGCTACCATGTCTTCTGGGGTCACCCCCGTTTCTAATTCTTTACCAGATTTTCCCTCTGAAACTCCTACCTCCGTACCTTTCCTACTTCTTCATCTTGCCAAGTTTTTCAGTCTGTGAGACTTCAAAAACCTACACTTCTTTGCCCCTTTTACCTGTGAATTGAATCTTTTTTTTACCTCGGTGCCTTTTCTTACCCCCTTTCTAACTCTCACAAAGGGTGGAGGTTACCCCCCCTTTCCGTGTAGTCCCTCTTTTCCCCTTTTCCCCTTCGACTTTTTCCCTTTTTACCTTCCAACCTCCTTCCTCTTTTTTCTGCTGCACGTCTCTTCTGTCCCCGCCAGCTATCTCTCCATTTCATTTTACCCCCCCTCTAATCTCTTTGGTTCCCTCCTATCTCCTCGATCTCTTTGCTCTACCCCTCCCCTGTCTCTGAATCTGGTATCGGATCCCCTTATCCACTGAGACACTGTGGGTAAATTATGGTCCTGGGGGAGCAGGCAGGATAATACTCCACCACCTCTAGGGGCCCCTTAAAAACAACAACAGTTTGGTGTGTGTCAGGGGCCCCAACACAATGGGTGTGATTCCCCTACTTTACCCATTTACAGCGATGCAGATACATGGGAGTTAAAATTTTGGGGCCCTGTAGTTATAACTTTTCTCTTGACAATGCAAGACATCACCACCCCTGTAAAAACCATTATTGATGTTAGTCATTATTTTTTGTTTTTTGCAGAAGTACTATGAAGATTCTATGTTCAATAAAGCCTAGAGAAAAGGCCTGTTTTCTACACAAAATTTATTGAACTAGAATTGGGCACCGGGGGTGCCCTGGCTAGACTACCCCACAAATGGGGGTTTTTTATGAAACTAAAGGGCTAGACTGTGACCCCAGCTTTTCAACGGCGCTAGGAATGGAAGCACGGGTTTTAAGCTTTCGAAAATTTTTGGGGCCCCTTCCCTAAAGAAGATCTAGATAAACTAAGTTGTCATAAATTTTGTGTCCCCTGTATATGAGGCTATTTCTGAGTGAAACCTACGAAGATGCATCAAAACCCTCAAGTTCGTATATTAAAACCTAAAATAAAATTTTTGCCGCATCGCCTTGCAACTCGCCCCCGAGATTGATGAGCCCCTTAGGGGAATACTTTAAAGCATGAAAATTTTGGGTAAGGACGTCATTCCCAAGCAGTGACAGCTGCCAGTATTGTGAAAGTCCATCGGGATGTTTTATAAAGTGGCCTGCAAACCAATAAAAAGGCAGCGTTTTTTGGGAGAAAAAAAAACTCTCGACTTAGCCGTGCCCTTTGCCAGGCAAGAGCTCAGATTCCCAAAAATTCTGAAGTTACAGTACCACCGCCTTCTCGAGTGGAAGTGCTGCAATTCCTGACCAAGACTCTTGCAATAAAGTTATGGGGAACCTCTCAGTGCAGCAGAGCGGGTACGGTGTTTTTTTTTTTGGGGTTTTTTTTCAAGCTCCAGTCCAAAGTGTCCTGCTGTGAACAATGTCCCAAAAATCCACAAGAAAAGGTCACTTTGCTAAAGTTTTTGTGCTAATCATAAACAAGGCTAGTGCCTCCCACTTTCCAGCGATCATGCGATCTAGAAACAGTGACTTCGGGGCTCCCCAAATTCACTGTCAAAGGCAGTTGTAAAATATTCATCAAAGGACAGAGAGATGGTCTTATTGTATGGCACTCAGAGATTTTTCATAAACCCGGGGACTTATTTAAAAGGGTTCCTTGACTCTAATCACTCATCGGGGTACCGCCAGGAAAACATCTTCTTATTCAGACCTTAGGGTTTTGAAAGGTAATCTCAGAGTTAAGGGAAAAGGGATATCAAGTAATTTAGCTTTTGCCAAAACTGTGCTCTGATTTATCCTTGGTCAGACTTTAAAAGCTGCTGTAGTGTCCCCTTTAACTTTTGGGGGTGAACCCCTCTTGTTGTCTGTGGATTAGCATTTAAAAGGGTAGACCCCCCAAAAGCTGTTTGCAAATTTTACCGCGGTTTGCCATCCATTCACAAAGTCACGCCGCTTTTCTTATGAGGATGGGTTTCTTTGGGAAAAAAAAAAAACTCAGAGGTTCTAAAGGGGGTATTTAAAGAACCGAGTGATTCCCTTGGCGTGAAAGGTTTTTGTTTTAAAGATGGTTAGGGAAACGGAAAGGGTATCGATTACTCTGAAAAATCAAAAAATTTTCACTTTGATGGGTACCCTCCCCTCGAATGACGAACATTGAAAAAAATTGCTCGTACTATTGTTTAGCAAAATTGATCGCAGATGCCTTCACAAGTCCATAAGGAATAAAATAAAACCATCACAGCGTTTCAGGCTAGTGAGGCCTGTATCAGTTTACCAAGTCCCTTTTGGAGTCACCAATGGGGTAGCCTGCTTCCAACGAATTATGGTTTCATCATTGGGAAGAGAAACTCATGGGAACTACGCGTATTTAGATAATGTTCCATTTTGGCAAGCCCAGGAGGAAATGATGAAAAACCTTGATAATTTTTTGGGAAACCCGCCAAGAAAAAAATATCAGTTAAAATGGGGGAAAAGTGCACTTTTTAAAACTAAAAGGCTTAGCATCCTTGGTTAGTAGTGGAAGGGGTTCAAATTCCCGCCCCTGAACACTACGCCCTTACGGGAACTTCCAATGCCTCAAGACAAAAAGTCACTCCGAAGAACTCTTGGTCTCTTTGTTATTACTCAAAATGGACACAACTATTCAAGAAAAAGCGCCCTTTGAGTGCTCCCAATTTCCTGTGACAAAGGAAGCAGAAGCCGTTTTCCCTACTCTCAAAAGGACTTTGAAAACTCAGTAGTTCAAGCATTAATGAGTCCTACCATTCAAAATGGAAAAAGGATTCATCTGACATTGCCATTGCTGCAGTCTTATCTCAGCAGGACACCAGTAGCCTTTTTTTAAGAAATTTTCAAAATCAAGAAATGTTTGCGCTGTAGAAAAGGAAACCCAGGCCATCATGAACAGTTCCCACTGGAGGCTTATTTTAATGGGGAGAATTTACCAAAGGACTTACCCAAAGGTCCGGATGTATTGTTCGACAAGAAGCATAAAAATAGGATAAAGAATGCAAGATATTTCGCTGGGGATAACTTCGTGTTATGACTTTTTATATTCTGTACCGACCGGGTCAAGAAACATCCACCTGATGCATTCTCAGGGCCCACTGTGGAGCGCATGTCTGATTTACAAACACTTCAGCCCCACAAGCTTTGTGTTACCCAGGGTTACACGCCGTACCTTTTTCAAATCAAAGAACATGCCCTACTCAGGGAAAATGTGCGACAAGTGATCAGAGCAGTAGAGTTGTGCAGGTCAAACCAAACTTTCTCAGCCCGAGAAGATATCTATAAAAACCACCGCCTTTCAAAAGATTGAAAATGATTTCAAAGGACCCCTACCCAAACCAAATCAGAATAGGTATTTCCTTAACTAGTAGATGAATATTTTAAGGTTTCCCTTTTTATTCCCTGTCAAATATGGCTGCTTCAAATGTATAGTTGTTTTTTCCAGTTGTTCTCTTTTTTGTTGCCAGCTTATATCCCTTCAGAAAGGGATCCTCGTTCATGGGTAACGAATTAGGGGTTTTTGGCTGCAAAGGTATTGCCCGCAGCAGAACAAAAAGCTACAACCTCAAGGCAATGGTCAAATGGAGAGGTCAAAGGTACTATATGGAAGGCATTCAATGACATTAAAGTCGCGCAATTACCTTTCAACATGGCAAACTGTCCTACCTGATGCTCTTCACTCTATTAATTTACTGCTGTGCCGCTCTAATGCAACCCTCATGAAAGACTCCTAATATTACGCTTCCTCTACGGGAGCCTCCGTGCCCCCTTGGTTATTCATCCGGACCCCTTCTCCGAAAAAGTCACCGTTTGGGTGAACAAACGGATCCCTTTGTGGAAGAGGTAGAGCTCTGCAAGCTAATCCACATTACGCCCACATTCGTACCAAAATGGTGAAGAGACTACATATTACAAACATTTAGCCCCGTTGAAATCCCTATTAGTGTGGAATCTCAAGTAAACCCAAAAGATGTGAAAAATCTTCGTTTTCTCCTGGAAAAAACCCCTTGGACTACCCCTATGGAAAAGAGGATTCTGCTCCAGAGTTAATCAAAACCCCCCTGGAAAAAAACGAACCCCGGGAAGAGGTCAAGGGCTACGAAGGTGGGAAGTGTACGTCGCCCACCTAAAAATTTGGGAGATTTCTGTCTCTGATATTTTAGAGGGGGGTTGTAGTATACTGGTCCTGGGGGAGCGCACAGGGTAAAATGCACCCCTCTAGGGGCCCTTAACAACAACAACAGTTTGGGGTTGTCAGGGCACCAACACAGGGGGTGTGTTCTCTCCTACTTTTCCATTTATCACGATGCAGATTACATGGGGGAGTTTAAATATGTGGCCTGTATTATAAATTTTCTCTTGACATATCAAGACATCCCATCCCCGTAGAAGCCTTATTAGATGTATAGTCTTATATTTTGTTCTTGCAGAGTACTATGAAGATTCTTTTCAATAAAGCCTAGAGTAAACCTGTGTTTCTACACAACAGACACTTGATGCTATCTCCAAAATAAAATTTTTGGAGACGAAACCCTTTATGGACAACGACGCACCTCCTTCTACCCTTCTTTGTCATGACCCTTGCAACAATCTTTTCCTTACGCATTCTGAATCCTCCTTGCTTAATCTTACCCGGCCCCCACACGTGACTTCACTGACCCTAATATCCCAAGATTTTATCGCCCCTTTCCCTTGTTAGTTAAAATGTCTTTGTAAATATGTTTTAAAATTCAAAGGAAATTCGGGGCCTCTAGGGAATTGGGGGGAAACTGAGTGTTGCTCTCCCCCGTTTTCCCTAATATGTGTTGGGTACAAGAGCCTAAAATTTGTTCAGCTGTTTTTCGTCCCGTTTTGGAAATGAATATTTAATGAGAGTGGCTTCATGATGCTTTGGTATACCCTATCAACAAGTTTTGCTTGTTTTCTGCTGCTTATATGAAGCTCTTTTTTATTTTCAAAAGGTATACAGTTTCTCTCTATATTTTCCCCTTCCCTGCATTCGGGATCTCGTTATTGCGTTTTTTATTTCTTTTCTACTGCTGCCCAATTTTTTTTTTTAGGTTTTTAACACTCGCTATCTCTATGGGAGGGGTCCATGTGGCTCTCGTGGGGATCAGTTGGAGACCTTCTGCTTTCCCTTCCTTTATGTTTTAAAAACGGTGCTCATACCCCGACCTTTGACTCTCGCACTCAGTTTCTCTCTTGATTTATCTTCCCATCTGTTCTCGTCAATTGCATTTGATTACCTTGGTCTGTCCCCCCAGATTTTTAAAACAGTGATCACTTTTTTTTTTTTCTTATTCTACTACATTTTCCCCCGATGCCTCGTACCCCCCCATGGAAATTTTCTCGAAAAATTGGGCTTAATCTCTCTTCCCCATTTTGAGGGGACCCTCTTTCTTCCTCGTTGAGAAGTGTGCCCCAGTTTTGACCTAGTTTTGACTGGGGCATCCATTTTTCCCTCAAATTCGGGAGGCTTTAGACATGCTTTTTTTGGGGTCCCCTGGGTGGCTTGCAGTGCGTTTAAAACGTGCTGCTGGAGCCTTTTATCGTATAATCGGACCCAGTTTTTTTGAATTTTAAGTGGGCAAGGGCATTTGCTCGCTGCTCTATGCGACGTAAATGCACTTTTTGGGAAAGCTATGTGTTACATTACCTCGTCTTCCCGTATCTGTGGGTTTGGAAAAGGGACGGAAGTTGTGGGGCAAAGTACACCCAAAAACCCAGCTCCGGTTTTGCTGGTTGCTTGTGTTAATTTTTAGAACCTCTTGAGGTTGCCATGGAACGGAAAACTATATTGCCCCTGCACCAAGGGCTTCACCTTTGTCCCTCATTTCTTACGTCTCAGTTCACCAAGGAGCAAATTTCCCTTTGATTTTTCCTTTATGGATTGGAGCCTTAATGTACCCTTTTATCTTCCTGCTTCAGCCCGCCAGCATCGAGCTGGGCTTGATGATATTCATTATATGCTAAAACATCGCATTTTACGCCCCTTTCAGTCCTTTTGCGTCTTTTCAATCTTTTTGGACGTGGGGTTCTCCTTTATTAGTGGAAATCTGCCATTGTCCCCGTTTCACAAACAAGCCTTCGGGGCTTGTTTTCCCCTCACTTGTCCCCTTTTCTGGCCATGTATTCAAAGGGGAGGGGCGTTTGGGATAGACGCTGAAGGTATTGGAGACCCCCAAAAATCTTTTTTCCACCAATTGGCTTCGCACAGGCCGCTCACTTGAAAACCCCTTGCTCAAATAGATACATAAAACGAAAGCTTTCAAAAAAACACTCCTCCCGCAGTCCTTTTGATCTTGAGAAGGCATATAACACCACTTGAGGTATAAAAATTTTCCCCCAAACCCACTCTTTAGGCCCCGGTAATCTGCCAGCTTTCCTTATGCTTTTTATATCTGACGACATTTTCTGTCCCGGGGTTGGGGCCCCCGCTTTTCCCCGACTTTTTAGCCGAGGGTTCCACAAGGTTTTGCCCTTAGCACTACCCTTTTTCCTTGGCCTAAATGCCCTACCTTCCGTTTTTTCCATCGCATTTTGGTTGTCCACCTTATGGATGATTTTGCTATACTTATGCAGGGCTGACTGTTGCCTGGTAGGGGCCTCCCTTCGGTGATCGGACCGGGTTTCCCCTTTTTGGGCCATTTCTCATGGAAAAAATTTCCTTACAAAAACTCATTCTTTTACCTTCACTGACGTCCCCTTGCCCAAAATTTTCCATTGTATTTACAGGGGTCACTTTTCCCAGAATGTAAAGGGTCAAAGTTTCTTGGCCTTCTCTTCGACGAAAGTTGACAGGAACCGCCATTTTCCCTTTGAAGGTGCTTGCTATAGTTGGCTAAATCTCTTGAAAAATTTTCCGCGCATCGTTCAGGGGAGCAGATCGCCGGACTTCCTCCCTTTTCATTCCCCACTAGTTTTGCCAAGCGAATTATAGAGACCATTATTCTGCAGCTTCTCCTACCACTCTCTCTAAGTTTGCTCCCCTCACATCAAGGTTACGTTTTTGCCTTGGTGCTTTTCGTTTAACCCCCGTTTAAAGTGTCTATACGAGGCGAATGTTCCTTAGTGATTTTCCCTGATGTTCTTTTCCCTTTATTACTTTGTCCTCTCAGTCATAAGTTTTTTTACTATAGGGTTTTTCCGACATTAGTAAAAGCCCCTTATTTGTTCGACGCCCCGCTTACTTCAACCGTTTTCTCTTCTCTTTATCACCTTTTCTTCCTCCACTTACCTCCCTGGTATGTTCATTTAGCAACCCTTTTCCCTTTTTTCCTTTTGAGTTTCCAACGGTTTTTAAGGCGTTCTCCCCACGCCCCCGCCAAAGCCTTTTACCACGACTGCTTCTCCCTCCTTTTCTTTATCACTTCCCCCTGCTGCTCATGCCATTTCTGTTTTAACTTATAAAAGGTTTTTAAAAAATTTTTATGAAATTGGGTTTGCGGCGGTGTTCCCTGACGATGTTGTCCAAGGACATTTGTAGACTCAGCTAGTATTTTTTTCCCGAGTGTAGCCATCCTCATAGCACTTTGTATTACATTATGTCTCTTTTGACGTTTTGGTTTATTTTAAAATTCCTAGTGCCTTAAAAAGCCATTAAAACAATTTATTTACCCCATCCTTTTGTTTTGACTTACAAACATTTTTTGCCTTATTCAGCAGGGGTTTAAAAACGGGTCGCTCCTGTCGTCTCAACTATTGGACCCACGACAAGGTCCTAAATGCACTAGAAAAAAAAGAATGCAGAGTAATATATACGACTTTGCAAAAGCCTTCGAAAATGTGACCATGGCGTAATAGCGACAAATGCTGCAAAAGGGATAACGGGAAAAGTCGGCGATGGATCTAAAATTTTCCCTCACTAACAGAACACAGAGAGTAGTGTCAACAGGAAAAGCCGGGCAGCTACGGTGAAAAGCTCTGTTCCACAAGGCACATACTCCTCCCTTTTGTTCCTCTCCTTTTATCCGACATAGAAAAGGGATGTGCCACGCACCGTGTTTCCCTTTGCAGATCACCCGAATCTCAGACAGTGTTTCCTTTGCAGACACTGAAAAGCTCAGGCAGACATCAACCCAAATCTTTCAGTGGGCTGCAGAAAACATATGAAGTTCAACGAGGAAATTTAAAATTACTCGATATGGAAACATGGGGAAATTTCTTCAGAGTACAAAACAATTCGGGCCCACAAAATAGAGCGAAAAACCACTCAAAGCCCGGGGGTGATCGTCGGAGGATCTCCCCTTCAAGGACCATAACATTGTTCAATCGCATCTGTAAAAAATGACAGGTGGATAATGAGAACCCTTCAAAATAGGGAGGCCAAGCCCATGTGACCTCTTCAGGTACTTGTTTTACTAGGCGGGAAATTTGCTGCCCTAACAGCACCTTTCAAGGGAGGGTTTAAATTGCGCCTAGAAAATGTACAAGAACTTTCCGGCGCCATTTCGGAGAAAAAACCTCAATTATTTGGGGGCGCTTTAGGTTCCAAACCGTATTCCTGGGAATCGGGGGAGAGATACATGATTATATACACCTGGAAAATCCTAGAGGGATAGTACCAAATTGCCACGAAAATCACCCACTACGAAAGCAAAAAACTTGGCAGACGATGCCCCTCCCCCCCCTGAAAAGGGGGGGTGTCACTACACGTTAAGGACCATACAATAAGTGTCGGGGCCCGAGACTGTTCAACTGCCTCCCCCCACACATAAGGGGGGTTACCAACAGACCCCCGGGAGTCTTTTAAGCTGGCACTGGACAAACACCAAAGTCTTCCCGGTCCCGGGCTGGGCGTATTTGGTTTGCGTGCAGCCCGCACACAGCCCGGTTTCAGGCTTGATCCCCCAAAGGTGGGCTCAGACCGGGCCGGGGGGGGCGTTTTACCCCCCGGAAAACCCCTCCAGGGAAACTCCAGGGGCCCTTGTGTCCCCTTTCCCGCCCTTTTCTCCCCCCACTCTGATCCCCTCTTCACCTAGTGCTTATAACCCCCCACTATTTTCTGCCACACAGTGCGTAGCCCTTGTCGATTTAGCGCTTTCCTGTTTTTAAATTATAATCTTATGTTACTGGGAGGGTTGAAAGGCTTGGCCCCCCCGACATTTTTGTTGTCCTTATGTACCCTGGCGTCCTCTTTTTATGGGGGAACGTTGCAGCTCCCGCCCCAGTCTTTATTGTAGGGAGTGATTTCCTATGCAAAATTTTGGTACTATCCCCCTGGATTTTTTGGCTTTATTGATTTTAGTTCATAAGGTTCTCTGTTCATTCCCAGGTTAGCAATTTTGACTGCCCCAAAGCGGTCGTTAGGGTACAACAGTATTCCAGCCCAGAGAAAAAAGTGATTTGAAAAAAAATTATCAGGGCTTGGGAACCCCGTCTCAAAGTTCTCGTTTCCATCCTATCATTTTTTTAGCAGTTTGGTAATAAGTTATTTTGATCTTTGAAAATGAAAACCGTGACATTTCACTACCAGGGCATTCACAAAGTTTTTTACTTGTTGTGTGGTTTGACTCTGTTTTATAGTTTGAACATTTTTTAATTTTCCCAAAAGTTTTCCAATCGGACTAATTAAAATTTTCCTATTGAACTTCATTTTATTTTCTGGGCCCAATTAAAGATTTGATTGATTTTCGCTTGGAGTTTTGTGGTGTCTTTGATGGTACACTGTCATGCAATTTTGGGGTCATCTGCAAAGGAAAACAAGGTGCTTTGATTACATCTTTTTCCACGTTATATGGGGAGAGGAACGGGGATGGGAGCAGGTACTGTCCCTTGTGGAACAGAGCTTTTCACTGTAGCCGCCTCGACTTGACTTGTTTACTTTCCCCTCTGTGTTATTTTTTTACTGCATTTTGTTTATCCTCTAGCGCAGTGTTCCCAAACTGGGGTAAATTCCCCCCTGGGGGTAATTTAAACCCTTTTTGGGGGGGTAATGGGGGGGTGACAGAAAAAGTTATGAATTCTAAAAATCAAGAAAACAATGCGGTCCCCCGGATGAGGATTATTTTTTTAATTTTGTTTTATATATAAAGTTGTGTAAACCTATTATAAGTAGTAAAAAATTTTAAACCAAATAACAAAAACATCAAAAACTAATATAAGTATTAAAAAAGAGAAATATATGCTAAGTTGGGGAAAACCCCAAAATATTTTGCAAGTATGTTTCAGGACAAAAGTCACTCATAGCCCAATCGCCCTGTCCATACGCGTCCTCACTTCTGAGGCTGCCTCTTTTCACACTGTCATTTATCTGTGAGCATCCCGAGGTATACAAAGCTGGATGTATGTTCTGCCTGTGCAGTATATAGTT
This sequence comes from Cherax quadricarinatus, assembly GCF_026875155.1. Taxonomy (NCBI): domain Eukaryota; kingdom Metazoa; phylum Arthropoda; class Malacostraca; order Decapoda; family Parastacidae; genus Cherax; species Cherax quadricarinatus. The sequence goes on from NC_069420.1 coordinate 55,162,646, forward strand.
AGTATTTACCCCTTTGGAATTTTTAGCTATTATTAATTTTTTAAAATAAAGTATGTGTGGTTTTACGTTTTTAAAGGTTTTGCTGGTTAGCAGAGATGCGAGGCTGATACGTTTACGTTTTGCCCCATATACAATAATAAAAAACATTTTTTGAAAGGGGTAACATCTTTAGTGGCATGTTTAAAATTTGGGAACAAACTAAAAAGTTGGAAAAAACCCCTGCTCTGCGCATCGAGGACCTTTTCAAAGTGGTCCGTAGTTGGGGCAGTCAGGGGGAACCCGCTCTGAATCCATTTTCCTGGGGGTTTTGTAACTGATGGGTATCTGGTAGTGGCTATCTTGCATCTTAGAAACCCTTTTAAGTTTTTTTGATAAAGGACTTTAGTTCTGTTGGTTGTTTTTTTTTTGTAATTGCTTTATTTCCAAATTTTTAGAGTGGGGGTAGACGTTGTTTTTAGTGACTGGTTGATCCCTTGTCCATGTTTCCTTCCCTAGAAAGCTAAAGGCAGGTAAAGGGGCTTTTGAGTTTGCCCGGGGCAGAATCTGGGCATGCTTTTTTTGCGTTTTCGGTCTTCTGGTGTTAAAAAAATATCAGAGATTTTTTTAAATGACCGAATTTTGGCTTTGTCATAAAAAAAAAATTTTTTTATGCCCCAAAATGCAGGCCAGGTAAGAAATTAAAAAGAAATCCCAAAAAATTTTTTTTTCATAGCCAATTTAGGGCGAAAACCACTCCGATGAGACTTTCAAGGTAACAACTAGAAATGGGGTTAGATACTGAAAATTTCAGAATGATTTAATTTTTCAGCGAGTCGTTAATCAGACTAAAAGGGAAAGATGTTTTGTTTTGACCGAAACTCAAAAATTTTTTAACATTCCAGAATTTTTTATATAAGCCTCACCAAAGTTTA
>NC_069420.1:55164056-55189575 GCF_026875155.1 Cherax quadricarinatus
TCCAGCCCATCAAGTGACCACCAGAAAATATCTGGTAAGGGGTTGGGATTATGTAAAAGTGTTTTTTCCTTGAGGGGTATATCCATGTGAAACCTCCCCCCCCCCCCGTTCATTCAGTTAAACAAATTTAAAATCTATACAGCCACAATTAATTAGTGGCCCGACTTGAAGGTGTACCCAATTTTTATGGTTCAGTGAATGGATAAGTTGTGAGGGTCGGGGGCCACCGCAGTGACCAGAGGTGGTTTGTTTTCTCCTGTCTACACGGGGGGGACTATGGTAAAAAAATATCGTTGTTTGTCTCCCAAGGAATTACTCGTTGCATGTAAGTTGAGGTTGTAAAATAATCACTTATAAAATTTTCCATACATTGTTATTACTAATGCACTATCATCTTGTATACATTATCAAGATATGAACTTTACTGCCCAGGTAAACCTATAGGTTGCACTTTACTGACCAGTTGGACATAATTCATTATTTAAAAACACAGTTGTTCGAGAAAACCCAGACATCACAAGAATAACTGCTGGTATTTTCCCTTTTTTTTTCCCTCACTTTTTGGGTTTTTTTATTATGCTTGCTCTCTATCCCTTTTTGCATTTAACTCTCGGCTTTAGTCACACCCCTTATTTTTTTTTAAATTTTCAGTAATGTTGGCTTGTGACAACACGCCTAGCCCGGCTTAGGCCTCCTTTCCTCCGACTTCGGACTGGGGTTTACCCCGGGGTTTACCGGGAGAGTTTCGGGGGGCAAGCCCCGCGGCCCCGGGCTGTGACGGCCTCCCGGTGGATCAGCACCCCGATCAAACCCGGTGTTTTTGCTGGCTTTACGCCAACCAAGTACGAGCCCCAGCCCGGCTGATCAGGAAAATGATTTAGGGGCTTGTAAATGCCCGCTTGAAGACTGCCGGGGTCTGTTGGTAATCCCCCCTTTTGTGTGCTGGGGGGCGTTGAACGTCTCGGGCCCCTGAACTTATTGTTGGCTCTTAACGTGCTAGGACACCCCTGCTTTTCATTGGGGGGGGTGGTGATCGTTGCCAAATTTTTGCTTTCGTGTGGTGTTTTCGTGTGCAAGTTCGGTACTAGTCCCTCTAGGATTTTCCAGGTGTATATAATCATGTATCTCTCCCTCCTGCGTTCCAGGGAATACAGGTTTAGAAACCTCAAGCGCTCCCAGTAATTGAGGTGTTTTATCTCCGTTATGCGCGCCGTGAAAGTTCTTGTACATTTTCTAGGTCGGCAATTTCACCTGCCTTGAAAGGTGCTGTTAGAGTGCAGCAATATTCCAGCCTAGATAGAACAAGTGACCTGAAGAGTGTCATCATGGGCTTGGCCTCCCTAGTTTTGATAGGTTCTCATATCCATCCTGTCATTTTTCTAGCAGATGCGATTGATACAATGTTATGGTCCTTTGAAGTTGAGATCCTCCGACATAATCACTCCCAGGTCTTTGACGTTGGTGTTTTCGCTCTATTTTGTGGCCAGAATTTGTTTTGTACTCTGGATGAAGATTTAATTTCCTCATGTTTACCATATCTGAGTAATTGAAATTTCTCATCGTTGAACTTCATATTGTTTTCTGCAGCCACTGAAAGATTTGGTTGATGTCCGCTGGAGCCTTGCAGTGTCTGCAATGGAAGACACTGTCATGCAGATTCGGGTGTCATCTGCAAAGGAAGACACGGTGCTGTGGCTGACATCCTTTGTCTATGTCGGATATGAGGATGAGGAACAAGATGGGAGCTAGTACTGTGCCTTGTGGAACAGAGCTTTTCACCGTAGCTGCCTCGGACTTTACTCTGTTGACGACTACTCTCTGTGTTCTGTTAGTGAGGAAATTATAGATCCATCGACCGACTTTTCCTGTTGTTCTTTAGCGCGCATTTTGTGCGCTTTACGCCATGGTCACACTTGTCGAAGGCTTTTGCAAAGTCTGTATATATTACATCTGCATTCTTTTTGTCTTCTAGTGCATTTAGGACCTTGTCGTAGTGATCCAGTAGTTGAGACAGACAGGAGCGACCTGTTCTAAACCATGTTGCCCTGGGTTGTGTAATGATGGGTTTCTAGATGGGTGGTGATTTTGCTTCTTGGGACCCTTTCAAAGATTTTTTATTTGGGATGTTAGTGCTTTTGGCTGTAGTTCTTTGCTGTTGTTTTAGCCCCCTTTGTGGAGTGGGGTTTGTTGTTGTTTTTGAAATGAGGGACGACCCCCGTGTCCATGCTCCCTTCCTGGGAGGGAAAAAGGCTCGTGATGGGGGCTTCTTGCAGTTCTTGTGAAACGAGTTCCATGAGTTGGCCCTGGGGCGAGTGCATGGGCATGTCTTTATCGCCGTTCGAAGTCTTTTGCGTCAGGTTTAAAACATCGGTGGTTGTTTTAAATCAAATTTGTGGCTTCTCATAAAAATTCATTTTGATCTTGGGGACTCTCAGTCTGGTTAGCGGCTTGCAAAAATGAGTCATAGGGGGACTTGAGTAGCTCATCATTTCCTTGCTTTTATTGGTAGGACCCATCTTTTTTAAAGTAGGGGCCCAATATGGCGTTGTTCTCGATTTTGATTTGGCATAGGAAAAGAAATACTTTGGTTTCCCCTTTCGTTTCATTTATGGTTTTTTAGTTTTTCCCCGCGATTCCGACCCCCTAAAGGATTTTTTTTAGTTTAAGTTCGAGCTTGCTTTTTTCTTGACCGTGTTCCCTGCGCATTTCGATTTTGACTCTTTTAGCCGCTTGTTATTCTTTTCCGTGCCTGTAAAAGGGGGCCCTGTCTCTTTCTATTTTACATCTACTCCCCCTTTTTTCTTAGAGGAAAAAGCCCTTTTGCATAATCGGTGCCACCCAGTTATTGTTTTAGGCTAAGTTTGGGTCTGTGTTTCTTAGTTATTTCCCAGCTTATATCGGTTGGACTTGGTTTACTTGGTCCCACTTTATGTTTTTGTTATTGAAGTTGAATTTGGTGAATCCCTCCTCGTGACTAGTCTCTTTTTGTCGGTCTGGGGCTCCACGCTTTACATGTCTGAACCTCAATTATGTTGTGATCTGAGTATATTGTTTTTGATATGGTGACATTTCTTATCAGATCATCATTGTTAGTGAAGATGAGGTTTAGTGTATTCTCCAGTCTAGTAGCTCTATTATTTGTGGTTTAAATTGAATTTTGTGCAGAGATTTAAAAGTCGTGTGAGTGTGAGTTTTCTCAGAGCTGCCTCCTGGTGTTATCTGCAACAATATTATTTGTATATTCCTCCATTTTGGGTGCCTTAAGTTGAAATCCCCCAGGAGCAAGATGTTGGGTGCAGGAGCTGGAAGATTTTCCAGACAGTGGTCAATTTTTAACAGCTGTTCCTGGAATTGTGGGATGTTGCATCCGGAGGCTTGTAGACTACACAAGGGACTAGGTTTTGGTTCTCGACCTTTACTGCTAAAATTTCCCAAACTACGTATTTGAGGCATTAAGCAGTTCTGTGCAAACAAGTGACTCTGCAATGTACAGGCCAACCCCCCCCTTTTGCCTGTTCACTCTGTCACATCTGTATAGGTTGTAACCTGGGATCCAAAATTTCGTTGTCCAAGTGATCCTTTATGTGGGTCTCATGTGAACCCGCGAACTTGCCTTTGCCTCTGCAAGCAGTCCAGGGAAATAAAAGGTATTTTGTTGTTTGTTGCTGGCTTTAGACCCTGTATATTGCAAAAAAGAATTTTTATCGGACTGGTGGTATTGTTGGTACTGGGGGGGGTTTTTTTTTTCCCGGCATTAGTATCTGTATCTGTTGGTTTGGAGTGGAGGCCATCGACTGTGGTTCCACTCCAGGAATGACGGATTTAGTGTACGATTTCTGCCATTTCCTGCCAGTTTTTTTTTCCTTCCTGGCACTAAAAAACCTCTCCCTCTTGAGTGGCTGTGGCTACCCGGTTTTCCCATGGCCTGGATGTTTTTTATCTTTTTGTCCCCTTTAGATGGTATGCCTGGCAATTTAAGTTATAGCACAGTCTTTCCTGTACTGAAGAGGTACACATTTCAGGGTGAAAAAGCTTACAGGAAGGGAGTTTGCATTTCCTGTTGTCATATGGGCATGACATTTTCTAGGGTGGTCATAGTTGCATGTCCCATCTGTTTTTTCCAGATTTCCCATGCCAGCAGATACCAAGTGCATAGTATGTGCACAGGCTTGGTTTCCGTTTGCCTTGGGTTTCTGTGACTGAATTCCCTGTTGGTGCATGTTTCCCTGTCTTATTCCTATTCCTCCCTAGCACCAACATTGGAGCTCCCACCAGTTTTTTTTGGTAATTTTTATCCTCACTATTGCTATTGGAGTCCTCTTGTTTGCTATTTCCTGGGGTTTATTTCTAGTTTGCAATATTGGTTTTATCTTATCTTTGACTACACTTGTTTCCCTACTATGGCTCCTGTCCTCTATGGGGGTCATTTATATGTATTCCTTCCTGCGTAAAATTTCCCCGACTCCTGGACAAAATCTCCAGCTTCACCATTACTGTCTCCCAGGACAGTATCTCCAGCTTCACCCATTTCTGTCTCCCCGGACAGCACCTCCAGCTTCACCTTTTACGTCTCCCAGGACAGCACTATCAGCCCACTTTACTGACTACCAGGACTCACCTCCAGCCTTACAGTTTGTGACTACATGGCCAGTATCAAGGGCAGTTACCATTCAGCCCAGACTTTTTATGTTCCCATCTGTTGTAGAAAGCTTCCAGGTTTTCTATGAAAGCAGCTTTGATGTTATCCTCTTTTAATACCCTTGTGATTTTAGTCCACGATTTTCCTCATTTGGGCATACCCAAAAACACTTCTCTGTTTTAATACTGCTTGTAGCTAGTTCTTGGATATCTGCACAAGGAGCGGGACCCCAAATTTCCAAAAAAAATGACAATTTATCCATGTGGAAGCCCGTTTGTTTGACTGACCACAGACTACACACAGCTTCATAATGATTTGAATGGTTGATTTACTGCAATTCTACTAGCAACCCCTTGAATATTATATTAATAACCTTAAATGAAGCTCTAGCTATTTGTATTTCTGTTTTTTAACTTTTTTGTATATTGGACAGCTTACCGTCATGTTCCTGATTCAAATTTCAAAATGATTTATATAAATTGTAGCCGTCACCTCCCTTTTTTTTATTTAGACAGCTTGTATTTCACTTCTCGACGTTTTTCACTGACCCCCCAAGGATATAGAAGACCCCCAAGGATATAGAAGAGATTCCTTTCAGTGATCTCTTCTATATCCTTGGATAGGGCCCGAAAGAATCTAAAACCCTTGATGCTGTACTCACCTAGTTGAGGTTACAGGGGTCGAGTCCAAGCTCTTGGCCCCGCCTCTTCACTGGTCACTATTAGGTGTGTGTTTGCGTGCGTGTATGTTTGTCTGTGTGTTTTACAGTATGTGGCCTCCATAGTGTGTGCGGACCTGGGCCACCATAACGTTTATTGTCAACTTACCCTTCGTACATATTGGGTTATCACTACCATCATAGTATGTGTAGCCCGAGGCGCAGGAACAACCGTAGGGTTTGGGAAGACAGATCACCAGGCCACTACAGTCTCCATCCTTGGTGACAGGAAATTCCAGCGTCTTTCTGTCACACCCCAGCTGAAAATTCGGCTCCAATTTTCCAGGTAGACAGGCTGTGAAAGGAGGCAAGTAGGAACAGTACTGGCTGTGTTGAAGCATCTTCACACTGCAATTTTTAAAACTGCTATATCCTCCCAATGTTACATAATTCATTGTGGATGTATGTGCTAGTATTTCTCCTCCACGTTACCTAACCTACCACATGATGAACAGAATACTAAGTACATGAAAGATTGTACTATATAGCACATTAGTTTCCTTACTCCAAAAGGTACATTATTAATATTGTCACTGCTAGACTTAATGTGAAGTGTTATTCCTGTGTTGGTTATTCATTGTGATGTAAAAAAGTCATTAATTGTCTACCCACTAAGTGCCAGAAAGACTCGCACCATAAACAGTGCAGACAGCATGACTGGAAGTGCTGCATGACTGAAAGTATACTGAGCAAAGAACTTACCATACTGACAAGTGTCACCTGCGAAGCCAGGAGGACAGACACAAGTGCCAGTCTGGGGATGGCACTGTCCTCCATGTAGACACTTGGGACAATGCTTATTACAGGCGATACCATACTTATCCTTTTCACATTCTGCAACACACACTTACATTAAAAGAGGAATACAAATAATAACACTATTATAAAAATAACTATTAATAAGATGGAAGCGAGAAAGAAGGAACTAGACAACACAGACTTGAACTGATGGATAATAAAATTAGTTTGGAAACAGAAGAATAAAGATTGAAAGATGTGCACTTGTGTGATCCCCCAAAATATGGTAGTGCGTAACAGTGCACAGATAATTAAGTCCCAGAATCATTACATTCATATACTTTCCAATTACTTAAGTAACTATTAACAATATTCAGCAGCAGCAGCGGCAGCAACAGCAGCGACCTCCAAGCGCCATACTTTTCTCCAACTATCAGAGCCACCAATGCTTCTATGATGACCTAGTTACAAGCAAAACTGCACTACCCAACGTAGCACCCAGAATGACCAAAGATTACCAACAGTGAAACCTACAAATCGAAAATAATAGAGATCAAAGGAAGACTGCCCTCAAACCCAAAGCAACACCCCGCTGCCAGCCGAACAACGTAACCCTAAGCTTTGTATAACTACAACTTCTTCTTAACTACAACAATTCCTGTAGTATTATGAGGCGCAATCTCAGAGGAAACAGCACCAAGGCCAGCAAGAAAACACCGAAAAACCAACTATTCAACAAGTGTAGCCAGGAGGACGCCGGCCCAGCAACCACCCCTCACACCACCGCTCAAGGCCACACCACAACAATAACAACAAACATGGCTGCCTCCAGCCCATCCACCCCTCTCTTCCCGGGATTCAACCTACTAAGTAGTCTCTCAGGTATAACCAATGATCCAGATACCCTAAAGTCATGCATCTCCACCTTAGTTATTGAAAATATGAATCTTTGAGAGACACTAACAAAACAAGACACCAGGATGACACAACTCGAGAACAAAATCCTCAGTCTTGAACAAAAGTTATCAACACCAGGAATGACTAACTATGACAAGACCATCCAAACAGTCATAGATAGCCATACAGAACAAATAATATCTCTTAATACAAATGTTGAAGAAGCAGTAAAAGAATGGAAGAACAACTTAGATAACCAGTTCAGTGACTACTTTGCTCTCCAAGAAGATAAAACTGAACAAGACGCAGTAATAGTTAACAGTCCACTTTTTCCCAGTGATATGAACCAAACAAACAGTAAAGAAATTACTTCCAGATCATAAAGACCAAACAGTGTTATTGTACCAGAGTCAGAAATAAAGGAAGCCAGGTTACTAGGATCCCATGGTAGAAAAAGTGCTATGCTTAGATTCCACTCACATGACAGGAAAAAAGACTTAATAATTGCATCTATTAAAATAAAGAAAGAGGTATACATAAACGAGTGTCTTACCAAAAAACGTCAGAACCTCCTTTTATAGAGTCAGAAAACTTAAGCGGGAGAATAATGACACAATAAAACCAATGCTTCACACGGATGGGAAAATTCTAGTTAGGAAAAAAAATTGTAGGTCACTGTACACAATAACGAACGAGAATGATCTATCACGTTTTCTCAGGGATACTAATCTTACAGAAAATAACTAAACAATGTCCAACCTAAAAAGCCTACGTAGTTTTAGTGTATGTTTTGCTCCATTATTTTTCCCAAATTTCATAGTACAATCTCTTAGTAATAAATAATCAACTACCTTCATTATGTGATGTTACTAGTAAGCATAAGTCACCTTGTAATTTTCTTATTTATTATTGTTTGCTTAAATATTAGCTGAATTTATACTTTCTGTCCATATTACTACCTCATATTTTTTAAATACTATTAATTGATATTACTTACTAAAAAATTAATAATTAATTACCATTTTTACTATCAGTACAATTTACTCTTAACATTTTTTTACATCATTTAACTACCATTACTTGTCTAATTACCATAACCCGTTTTAAAAACCACATTTACTGTCTTAGGTACTCTTAATTACCCTTTTACTGCCAAATAAACCTCTAGTTAAAATACCAGTCCAATATTGAATCCAAAAAAATGTTCTTAAAATTTAATATTTGAAATAAAACATTACTTTTTCATTTTATTTTTGCTAATTAATCTTTTTGAAATCTTTATTACTTACTAAAATTTTATTAAAAACCATATTTACTACCGTAAATTTTACTTTTGTACATAAAACATTATTTTATACTTTTCAAACAATTTTTTGCCAAATTTTCAAGTTTTTTAATTCAACTTCAACCTTTTATTATCCTTTGTCCCTTGACCTGTGTACTTGTTACCTGTCTACCTGTGTATTGTTACCTCTTACTATCTTTAAAACCCAAAAGTCTTTTCCATTTTTATTTTTACTTATTTTTTCTTTTGGTACTTTAATCTGGAATTTTTTTTTGTCAATTTAAATCTGTTATAATCTTGATCTTGTCAAAAAAACCATCCCTTTTTAATTTGTATTTTTTATTATTAGTTTATACCGTTGTACATTTGCTCTTTCTAGCAAACACATAGCATATAAATTTCTTTGTTTTTTAGTGACATACTCAATGCCCAAAGTGCTTTAGCGGTTTTAACTTATCCAAACCTCCACCATCAGAAATCAGTATTAGAACTCCCAAAATACAGGATATAAAAACCACTTTTAAAACCCTAAAAGTAATGACAGTTGCCCCTGATCTAAACCTCCAAAATCTAACACACAATCAAAAACTTTTTGGAAATAATGCCTTTATTACACACCACAAGCCCACTATCCTGACACCCCAATTTCTACAGTATTTAAATACAAATCGGGTCCTTAAGCAAACACATGATGACCTCCTGGCACCCTTGAGTCACTAAAGACACCCTTCTCCTGCATTATTTTACGGGAACCGGCTTAAGGGGGACACAATTGATATCTACCTCTACCGGGAACAGCAATCCAAAACTGCAGACCAACAAGTGGGGGTGGTCTGCAATCTATTATTAAACCCAAATATCTTGTATTGCACTAATTCTTTATGTGAAAATGGGGGAAAACATTTTGCTAATTTTTTGAAAAAACCTCAAAACAGTTTTTAACAATCGGTGCCTATACCGGATACCCCACACAAACATCCCAAACTTCAGTGAGAATCTAAAGTCATAAAACAAAAAGACAAAATGAACAGCACCACCTTTCTTAGTGGGAGACTTCAATATCAACCTTGGCCTACCCGATGATCGACTGTAACTGATTTCATCAACAATATGAACAACACACTTCTCATACCAACAATAACTAAACCAACCAGGCTGACTGAGACAAGTGCAACCATAATAGACCACATATGGACCAATATACTAGCCCCCCTTAAATCAGGGATAATCACAGACAGCACTACTGACCACTACCTAACCTTCCTCTTGACAAACATTAGTAAGCCACCACTCGAATACAATAGTTTCATTTAGACTCCATGGCGAGGCCTCAATAAGGAATTTCACAGCAGACCTAGAGACTGTTGACTGGCCTACAGAATTCTCCAATTCCAATGGTATTGACGATTGGACAGACATTTTTCTTAACAAAATACTTAGACTATACAACAAACATTGTCCTATAAAAACGAAACAGATCACGAATAAACGGCTTGGTTGCCCATGGCTAACCAGCAGCATTCTGAAATCCATTGATAAGAAACACCAATATGAAAAGCAATATAGACAGGGCTTAATACACAAAGATATTCTTAAACACTATTCATCAGTTCTCACCAAAGTAATAAAGAAAGCCAAACAACTATACTACTCCAGTAGATTCACTGACACAAGAGGAGACATAAAAAAGACCTGGAAAACACTTTCCCAGATTATGGGGACCCACAAACTGAAAAAAAAAACAAGAATATTGTTCTAACTAAACCTCATGAAACACCACTGCATTCTATTCAAGATTGATGGACTGACCACATATTTTAAATCCTACCTTTCTAATAGGTATCAGTATGTCACCATTAAAGACACAGTCTCATCAATACGGCCACTTGATACTGGAGTTCCGCAGGGAAGTGTCCATGGACCCCTGCTCTTCCTCATTTACATCAATGATCTTCCAAACATATCCCAACACCTGAAACCCATTCTCTTTGCTGACGACACGACTTATGTCATCTCCCACCCTAATCTTGCCACCCTCAACACCATTGTTAACGAGGAGCTGCTCAAAATATCGACTTGGATGACAGCCAATAAACTTACACTTAACACTGGCAAAACCTACTATATTATGTTTGGTAACACTTAACACTGGCAAAACCTACTATATTATGTTTGGTAGCAGAGCAGGTGTTGTGCAACTTAACATTAAGATTGACAACACTCTAATTGTCAGGCATAATGAGGGCAAATTCCTTGGCCTATACCTCGACAACAACCTAAATTTCAGCACCCATATCCAACACATAACAAAAAAAGTATCCAAAACGGTGGGGATCCTCTCCAAGATACGATACTACGTACTGCAAACTGCCCTTCTCTCACTATACCATTCAATTATATATCCATACCTCACCTATGCTATCTGTGCTTGGGGATCAACTGCAGCAACACACCAAAAGCCATAATAACCCAACAAAAAGCCCAGTAAGAAAAATCAAAAAATCCCATCCCTGGCAACCCCCCCCACTCTTCATAGATCTAAACTTACTCCCTGTTCAGTACTTTCCACTCTACTACTGTGCAATTATATTACAGACCTTAAATTTCATATTAACCTTGACCTAAAACGCTTTCTTGATAGTTGTGACAGGACCCACAGGCAAAAACATCGGGACACAAACATCTCTATGCATTCCCGTGTTCGACTAAATCTTTACAAATTTCATGTATTTCAAAGGACCAAAAATCTGGAACACCCTACCTGAAAACTCTAGAACTGCAGACACATTTTATACTTTCAAAACTCAGTTAGAAAAATTTTTATCTCCCTGATACACCCCGACAAATAACTACATGATAACCACCTGGTGGTTCACAATTACACTCACTCACCCATGACTAAAACCCCGAAATACTAAACTTTAATCTTAAAATAATAATTCCTAACTAGTCATAAGTTTGCCTATGATACTCAAATATAGACACCTTGTATTGTCCCAAAACAAAAGCATTCACATTGCTAAACTCACAAATTATAATGTAGTCACTTAGCCTTAATACTATAATCTGTAAGGATTTAATGTTATGAATTAATCTAAGTCTGCTCGAAATGCCTAGCCATGCTAGGTGTCCTAGTGGCCCCTCTGTAATTAGTATTTTATAACATGTAAACCACAAAATACCCAAAACCTGAAACCCCGCATTGTAACTGTTATAGAGAATAAACTTGAATTGAATTGAATTGAATATGTGCAAGTTTTATAAAGAGTTTTAGTCTGCGAGACACATGAGCTTGCACAAGTGGATATGTCAAGTGTCACATTAGTTTGCACAAGTGTCAACATGAGCTTGGTTATTTATATCGAGGTTACTTTCCAAAAAGTACATGAACCTGGCTACATTACTGTGCACAAGGTTCATGATATGGAAATGTATATATATCACTGTTCACAAGGTATCTTTGTAGTTGTTCACACTGTCATTGAGCTTTAGTATACATGAAACACAGGAGAAAGTACCGACTTAGACTAGTGGATGGTACCACTATGACCCCGCCTCCTCCTGCTTCACCTCACCTCACTACAGTATATAAGCCACGTCTACGGCCCTATACCGTACATTCTACAAGATTGATGGACTATACACATCGACTCCAGGCTGAGGGACTGATTACCCCAAACTCCTCCAACCTTAAACCTTTCTGCTTTGTATTGGACTGAAGAGCCACTGTGTGGCTCTTCAGTCTAATACAAAGCATGATACAGTGTAAGTATGATACAGTGTAAGTATGATACAGTGTAAGTAATGATACAGTGTAGTATGAAAACAGTGTAAGATGATACAGTGTAAGTATGATACAGTGTAAGTACACATTAATCACTGATGGTATGCGGGGTAACTACAACATAAGCTGATTGTATGATACGTCCATACCCGGGTGGGATTGAACCCGCGGGGGTATGATTTGTTTGAAATCGTGTCATTACGATTTCTTAAGTCCTGTATGATACAGTGTAAGTACAACATAAACACTGATGGTATGATACATTTGAAATAATTCACTCGTCTGACTTTTTTGGGTTATCCCAGGTTCTCTACACATCTGCTGCAATGTATGATAATCTATGTAACTGTATTTGTGTATACCTGAATAAACTTACTTATTATAAACACTGACTGTATGATACATTGTAAGTATAACATAAGCACCTTCGTAGAAAATATACATAGGGAAACAGCTAACATAGTGATGCAACATAGCAAAGGAGTATAACATAAGCACTTGGGGACAAAATAAGCCAGTGGGGGGGGGGTACAAATAAATTCAGGGGTGCAAAATATGCACAGGAATTAAACTAAAACTCATGAATAACACAAAGGTGCAGCGTTACAGCAGAGGAACAGTATAAGCAAAGGGGACATGTGCACAAGGTGCACAAAAATGAGCAAAGGAGGACATGTGCACAAGGTGCACAACATAAACAAAGGAGGACATGTGCACAAGGTGTAAAACATAAGCAAAGGAGGACATGTACACAAGGTGTAAAACATAAGCAAAGGGGACATGTGCACAAGGTGCCAACATGAGCAAAGGAGGACATGTGCACAAGGTGCACAACATAAGCAAAGGAGGACATGTGCACAAGGTGTACAACATAAGCAAAGGGGACATGTGCACAAGGTGTACAACATAAGCAAAGGAGGGGCATGTGGCACAAGGTGTACAACATAAGCAAAGGGGACATGTGCAAAGGTGTACAACATAAGCAAAGGAGACATGTGCACAAGGTGTACAACATAGCAAAGGGGACATGTGCACAGGTGTACAACATAAGCAAGGAGGACATGTGACACAGGTGTACAACATAAGCAAAGGGGGACATGTGCACAACGGTGTACACAACATAAGCAAAGGAGGACATGTGCACAAGGTGTACAACATAAGCAAAGGGGGACATGTGCACAAGGTGAACAACATAAGCAAAGGGGGACATGTGAACAAGGTGTACAGCATAAGCAAAGGGGGACATGTGCACAGGTGCACAACATAAGCAAAGGGAGACATGTGACAAGGTGAACAACATAAGCAAAGGGGACATGTGAACAAGGTGTACAACTATAAGCAAAGGAGGACATGTGCACAAGGTGAACAACATAAGCAAAGGGGGACATGTGCACAAGGTGTACAACATAAGCAAAGGGGGCATGTGCACAAGGTGTACAAATAAGCAAGGGGGACATGTGAACAAGGTGTACAACATAAGCAAAGGAGGACATGTGAACAAGGTGAACACATAAGCAAGGGGGACATGTGCACAAGGTGTACAACATAAGCCAAAGGGGGACATGTGACAGGTTTTACAACATAAGCAAGGGGGACATTGTGAACAAGGTGTACAACATAAGCAAATGGGGACATGTGCACAAGGTGTACAACATAAGCAAAGGGGGACATGTGCACAAGGTTACAAAATAAGCAGAGGAGGACATGTGAACAAGGTGTACAACATAAAACAAAGGGGGACATGTGAACAAGGTTACAACATAAGCAAGGGGGACATGTGCACAAGGTGTACAAAAATAAGCAAGGGGGACATGTGCACAAGGTGCACAAATAAGCAAAGGGGGGGCCCTATTCCCAAAGGGGACAACAAACAAAAGGTGAAAAGTGCAAAAGGTGTACAAACTAAGCAAAGGGGGGCATGTGACAAGGTGTACAACATAAGCAAAGGGGGACATGTGCACAAGGTGCACAAATAAGCAAAGGGGGACATGTGAACAAGGTGTACAACATAACAAGGGGACGTGTGCAACAAGGTGTACAACATAAGCAATGGGGGACATGTGAACAAGGTGTACAACATAAGCAATGGGGACATGTGAACAAGGTGCTACAACATAACCAAGGGGGACATGTGCACAGGTGTACAACATAGCAAAGGGGGACATGTGAACAGGTGTACAACATAAGCAAAGGGGTTATATTAAAACAGAATAACAAACAGATGGGTGAGCCTCATGACAATTAAGGTAAGAGGGAGGTAGACTACAAGACGTATTGGAATGTCATCGGCACCACAGACTGGGCATTCGGCTATAGATCTGCAATATGTCGCTGGATGACCAAATCGCCAGCAATTTCTACACTGTTGCGGTGTAGGGAACTTGTAAAACGATGTCCGCTATATAAACGAGGACGGGAGTTCACGGCAGTCGATAGTTTATCGAGCTACATTGCAAGGTACCGTCTCCGCCTGCAGGTAGGGAGGACATAAGTGTCCACTTTGAGGATTGGAAGGTCTTGGAGTTCCAGCTGTTCTAGAATGTCATTGCCACATGTCTGGAAATTCTGTTGGACAATGGTATGGAGCAGAATGACAGTGTCACTACAAGAATTGAGGGAATGATGTTTTTCGATGGGGCAGGAATAGTATCGATATTTGAAAGAAGAAAAAGATCATGATTTTGGGCGGGCATTCTGGACAGTGATGATGCAAGTACCGCTCTTGAGAGCATGAAAGGATATATCTCGACCAACATGGTGTAGGAGCGCCTTGCCAATACTATGGTTGGAAAGATAGGCAGTGGGAGGAAGTCGGTCGTAAAATAAAGAATTTAGTCCATTGAGCATGACGTGCCGGTCTTTTCTGAGTAGAACGAGAAGGAAGTGAAGAAGTATCATCAGGCAATTGTCGTTGGCGTTTAGGAGTGGGACTGGAGTTGGTCCGATGTGGGACGGGCTGGCGATTCGAAAATTGCCGCACCATAGAGGGGGAGGCCGGAAGCATAGTCAAAAAAGAGTGGAGGTAAGAGGTAACGAAGTAGTCAGTTGAAACCACGGTACCTGAAGTGGGTGATGAAATAGCACCAGCAAGAGGTACAGGGGCATTAGAAGTGTCTGAAGAGTGGTCAAAAAACGAGGCAGGGTCAGAACGGGGTGCGGTAACAAGAAGGGGCCTGGGGGTAGCAGGTTCATGGATTGGGGACTCCATGGTTAGATCACTTCTTTCTGTTCATTTTTTTAGAAATAAAAGGGAAAAAAAGGGGAGGAACATGGCAGAATAGCTCCTAGGAAGCACAAAAGGGCCGTAAATCCCCCTCCACGCCCAAGTGGACCTCAGCACCGCAAGTAGCACAGATACAGCATGGAACCCGTGCTATACCCTACCTCATGCCAGTAAACCAGCAATCCTAGATAGCAATCTCACATCTGCCGAGCCACCTCGGTGGACAAAAGAGAGGGCTGCTGGACACCCACCACAAAGCATACCTCCTTTGGCCACCACCCCCTGGAATCTGACAGGCAGCCTCCAGAGATACACTCGTCACACGAAAGACACCCAAAGCCACCCCCTAGGAGACCGGAGAGAGACTGGAACATTCCCAGGTGAATCAGATTCCACGGCAAACTACACCACTGCCAAGGACCTCAACGGAATGGGATGGACCCCGGTACCCTTCCCCCTACCTTGGAACTGGATTGCCTGTGAGAAGAATCCTAAAGGCCGAAATGAGGAAGGGAATAGGGAAGGGATGGGGAGGAGGAGGAGGAAAGGAAAAAAGGGAGGATGGGATAGGGTAGGGGGATTGGGGGGTAATCAGGTTCGGTCTGAGGAAGGAGACTAAAAGGTTTAATTCCTCAGAGCAAGAGCATCTTCACCACGCCAAGGACCATCCCTTGACAAGGCATCCTCAACTAAGCTAGCAAGAAATCCCACACCTTCCCTGGATAAGTGAACCTCATCTCTGGCATACATCTTCAGAAAAGCATTTGAGGCAGTTGGTCATGATAAAGAATTCGTTATTATATTTTTTAATTTTAGTAAAGCTTTTGATAGAGTACCACACCCAAGACTGCTAAAGAAAGTGGCAGTGCATTGTCATATAGGATCGAGGTATGGTGTCATAGGAATTAGACAGTGTGCTAATGGGGTAAAATCATGAATGGGACAGTAACATACATTAATGATCTTTATGAGAGAATAACAAGCGATATGAACAAATTCTGACACAAAAACAGGCAGGAAAAAATAATTCAAAGGGAGATGTCACTGAAGTATTCAGAGAAAAATGAAAAATAAATCCATTGCATAAGGAATCTTCCCTAAAAAGAGAGATGAAATTCCTTAACCTACATTCTCTTGTAAGATGAAGAATGATGGAAGACGTGATTGAAGTGTACAAGTGGAAGTGGGGATAAATAAGATTCAAGAAAGAAATTTGAAATAACGGATTCAGATGAATAAATTTAGATTTAGAAAGGATATAGGAAAGTCACTGAAGTTTAAAAAGGGTTTAAATAGGCCCCAAATATAAGTTAGATAAAAGCATGAGGGGGCAGGATTTGAGTGGGGTTGCGCTTTACTTACCTGGAGTTTACCTGGAGAGAGTTCGGGGGTCAACGCCCCCGCGGCCCGGTCTGTGACCAGGCCTCCTTAGGTCAGTGTCCCAGGATGGACCCACACCAGTCGACTAACACCCAGGTACCCATTTTACTGATGGGGAACATAGACAACAGGTGGAAAGAAGCACGTCCAATGTTTCTACTCTGGCTGGGAATCGAACCCAGGCCCTCACCGTGTGAAGCCAGAGCGTTAACCACCAGGCCACCAGAGTTATCAATGATTATTTCCTGGGTAACATTGATAACGGCTTGGGTGAGTAATTTTTATTGGATTTGCGCTTGACGAGGACATGCTAATTGTGAACCAGTAGGCATGCTGCAGTGCTTCTCCTTAAGTTCTTATGTCGCACATGACGCTTTAGACTAAGCTACAAATGCTTCAAGACGTTAAGTAGCCTGATTACAAACCATGTTTCTTCCTAGCACCAGGCACTAGGTTCGAATCTTGCTGATCGCGATCTTTCTCACCAACTCCACTTATCCCTCACTCCTTGAAACCTAAACCACTTACCCTTTTCAACACCGCATCCACCTTCGTCACCCGTTAGCCTCTCACAATCTCCACCACCACCACCACTACTTCCAACTCCACTCACGAGTAGAAACACCTTAACATTAATAACATCACCAATTACACCTCACTTAAATTCCTCCACCACATCTGCACCTCACATTCCAAGGTACCATTACATTTAGAACACTTTTCAGCAGCACATTAACCATTACAGTTATTTCCACTTACCTCGAATCATGACATCAAAGTAAGCCCCACTCTTATTTCTTTTGCTCTTATCAGAATGAACAGTGTATACGCCAGAGTGGTAGAGTTTGGCTGGTCCAAGTTGGAGAGGCAACTGGTTATTAGAACTGTATGACCAATCATCTGGCAGTCTCCTAATATAGACGTTATCGGGCAATGACTGGTTGGTCTTCACTAGAGGGATCAACACCTGTTCCCCTTCGCTGAACCGCAGTGTGGGTGTCCGAGGATGATATTCACCTGCAAGGCATCAAGAAGCGTTCAAATATTTATACAGCTTAAGGGGCACATAAGTTCCCCGTCTTCTAATAACATGTTCATTGTTCCACTATAATCTACCTTGTCCATAATTACTATCGCAGTTGCTTTGCCTGTTTCGTAAGGTGAAACCCAGGATCATTCCTTAATTTATGGTATAACTTAACAAATCTTTGAGGACAATTGTGTTGTAGAGGTATGAGCGAAGCCAAGACCTTTACAATCTACCGCTATAAATCTACCTTGTCTCAAGCAATTATGAACAAGGTAGATTATAGTGAAAAAATAAACATGTTACTAGAAGACGGGAGAACTTACGTGCCTTCTTAAGTTTGACCTACAATACACTAATAAAAAGTTCATTATGACACTCTCATGTCTCAATATTACACGTAGTGAACTCCTTGTTGATTATTAGTATAACATACCTCACTAAGTCTGTTTATAGCATCAGTTAAACAATAACTGCACATTTGGTTAACCTTAAAGATGAATCCTCTTAAGTTTTATTAAAACGATTTGTAAGATCTTATTAAACCTGTGTAAATTTCATTGTAACATTTGGTTAGTCTCATAATAACTTCCAGCTAATTATCAAGTCTAAATCTGACTCACAGTTAAGACATTATATCACTGGAGCACACTCAATATGTCTTTGAAAAGCCTTATTATATAACAAAGTTTGGCTGCATTATAAACCCCTGATTTATTCTCATTATAAACCCTTGTTAAATTTAATTAAAACACTATACAAGAATGGTTATAATTATAACCTCAGTTTTTAAATGGGTAGATCAGTCAGGAGAAGGTCTCATCAGATGGCCAAAACCTCCAGCGACAGACTCGCATCAGGAAACTATTATCCTATTTCCTGAAAAGTCTTCCCTAACTTAATTAACACACAGTTAATCCTCATTTCGTACCTAGTTCTTTCAAACGCTTGCTAAAATTATCTCAGTATAAACGCTAAAACCCTCACACTACACCTGTTTAAATCCAATGTTACCCCTGCTTAAATACCTTTGAATTCCCCTAAAACAAGTTCCTAATGCCAACTGGTTAACCCTCAATATAGATTATTTTTATTTTTTTATAAAAGAAAGCGCTAAACGAAAAGGGGTCATAAGCGCGACGGGCAAAAAATGCTGAGTCTATGAAAGCTAGGGGAAGGGATCAAGGGGGGGGGAGAAAAGGGCGGGAAGGGACGTTGGGGGGTATGTGTCGGGTTCGTAGGTAAAGGGGTTGCTGACAAAAAGAAAAAAAGTGAATGTAATCTGGGCGAGCCGTTTGCAAAAAGGGGAAATAAGTAAAGTGGCAGGTCGGCGGCGGGTTGGGGGAAATCCTGCGAGTCGTGGAAAACCGGGTATTGACAAGAAAGGAAAACCCAATGGGGACCGACAAACCCTCACAGAGAGGAAAGGGCATTTTTCATGAGATACCAGGGGAGGCAATTATGACCAATGCGGACCCCGGGAGACGCAGTCTCCGAAAACGGCAACAGTGATAAGAAGAGGGCCACGACCTAAAAGTGGTTTATTAGAGCGAAAATTTTTTTGGGTGCACGTCTGACCCATTTTTTCCAACGGTGCGTGAGGGGCCGAGATGACTGAAAATAAACTCTGAACGGAATCCCTAAAAGGGTAACCGGGAAGATCATGGCGGGACCACGCAGCAGCATCTCTTTTTAAAGATAAGATTTCTTGGGATTTTTAACCCGGGGGGTTACCCCACCCGGGGAAACCCCCAAGAAAGTCAGTGCTCATCGAGGACCGTCTAACTTTTTCCATTGGAGTCCTCAATTTTTTTCCCCAGGACGACCCACACCAGTCAAAACTAACCCCAGGTATTAGTTGCTGTAGGTGAACAGAAAACAGGAAAGGAAACGGCAAAATTTTTCCCACCCGGGGGGAAATCGAACCCGGCCTCCCTGTGTGAAGCGGAGCTTTGCCCCCAGGCCCCCGGCCCTGCACATAACAGCCCGGGGGGGGGAAACCAACGAAAACGCGTTTTTGCTTTTGCTAGCCACAGGGTGAAACTATAGTTGAATATGAGGGACTAATGGAGGGGGGAATCAAATTTTTTAATGGCTTGAAAAGCACTGAGATTCGAAATGAACACAAAACGTCAAGAAGAATTCGTAATACGGGAACCTAGGGTGGCTTACAACTGGGCAGAAAAAAATACTAGTGAGTTAAAAGTGCTTTGGAAAACATCGGGGAATATACGTGAACCCAACCCTCAGGATTTAAAAAAATCGGAAAACAGGGGTGGCATGAGCTGTGACCGAAGTGCCGAAAAAAAGAAAGCAAAAAGCGGATAGAAAGATCAATCGGAGAAAAATGAATGCGAGAGTCAAAATGGGTATGACCCCCGTTTTTAAAAACATAAGAGGATGAGAAGCGAAAGAGTCCCCAAACTGAAAGAAGTCACAGGGGGACCCTCCCCAAGATATGGTGAGCTTTAAAATTTCATCAACAAAATGGGGGGCAGTAAAGGACAAAAACGCAATATCCGTGATCCCAAAATGAGGGAAAGGGGGGAAAGATACAAAGAAAAAAACTGTTGCCATTCTGAAACAAAAAAAGAGCTGCAGTATAATGCAGCAGAGAATGAAGAAAAATTTTTTGATACTGCAAAAAGCGCACTCTCTTAAAAATTCTCAGGAAAAGGATCGGAAGAATGTAACAGCACAAAACCCAAAAAAGGGGTTAAAAACAGCTGAAAAACTTCGGGTCTTGAAAACCCAACAATATGGGGAAACGGGGAGAGCAACATTGGAGTTCTCCCAATTACCGCTGAGGCCAACTATTCAAAAAAAAAGGGAATGTCAACCTTAAAAGCAAAAAAAATCAATGGTATAGGACAGTAAAGTCACCATGGGGGGGAACTAAGCAAGAATCGAATACAGTAAGGAAAAGATTTTTGTAGGTTTTTTAAGAAAAGGGGAGGGGGGGTGGCGTACAATGAGAGTTTTCGTCTCTGAACATAGCTGAAGATAGCGTCAAGCATCTCAGTGGATAAGGGAAGATGCCATACCGTTTCAGAGACAGGGGAGGGAGAGAAATAAGGGTAGAGTAAAATATGGAGGCAACCAAGGAGGGTTTAGAGGGGGGGAAAGTATGAATGGGAGATGTGTGGCGGGGGGGGAAAATCCCGTAGGAACAGGAGGAAAGGTGGGGGGAAGGCAACCAGGAAAAAAAAACTGGGGAGGGAAAAGGGGAAGAGGCGACTACATGAGGGGGAGGGGTAACCTCCACCTTCGTGTGAGAGCTGAAAGGGGGTGAGAGCCAGTCCCGAGGAGAAGATAAATTAAAAAACACAGGGGTAGACAAAGAAGGGGTAGGGTTGCGAGACTCGTAGATTTAGAAAAGCGACGAGTAAAAAAGTAGAAGTAGGAAGAGGTGTGGAATTTCAGAGGATAAAAACCCCAAAAGAATTAGAAGCAGGAGTGACCCCGGGAAGCTGGTCACTGAGGAGTTGGGAGGGGGGAGAACCATCAAGGTTTGAGGTCTCCTAGCTAAAGGTGTGTGTGTGTGTGTGTGGTGAGTGGGTTGAGTGTGAGTGTGTGTGTGTGTGGGGTGTGTGTGTGTGTGTTTTGTGTGTGTGTGTGTGTGTGTGTGTGTGTGTGTGTGTCAGTGCAGTGTCAGTGTGTGTGTGTTGTGTGTGTTTTTTTTGTTTTTGTTTTTGGGTGTGGGTGGGTTTTTTTTTTTTGTTTGTTGTGCCTGTGTAAGTAACCCTTTTAACAATCAAATTTTTACCATTTCCTTTTACCAGTTAGACCGGGGGGCCCCTGGAATTGCCCCTAACTTAAATCTTGAATTGAGATTTTAAAACCTAGTTAACCAAAATTTTTATTTCGAAATTTATTAACCTTTGTAAATTGTGAGTTTATTACCTTGTAAAAAGTCGTATCAAAACTTTTGGGGCCATCCCTGGACCAAATTTTGTACCTCTGTAACTTTTAATACTTTTAATCTTTCTATTAAAAAAAACTAGAAATCAAAAAACCGAAAGATTTTCCCCCCTTCCTTTTAAATTTTATTTCCTTAATTTGTAGTTTTAAAAAATTTGGAAGGTAGTTTTTCCCTTTTGGGCAAAGGGGGGGGCTCGGTAATCTTTTGGGGGTATCCCCCCCAGATTTGGGATTTTTTGGGGGTTAAACCAAATTACCAAAAAGTTGGAATAGGAACACAGAAAGGGGTTCTAAAAAATTTAGTAAGGGGTTTTTGGAATAAAAATTTTTCGGGAAAACAGTGTGAAGAGGGGGAGATTTTGTTCCCCTTTTTGGGAAAAGGGGGGGGGGATTTCAAAATATACGCTGCGGCACCGCAATGGGCACTCCACGCCACTGCAAAGGGTTGAAGACGGGTTACGAACTGTGGGAAGTTTTTTGGAGTATTTAAGGACATAGCTTTTTTCTGAATTAACGTGACGGGTTTTTGGGCAATGAATAAGGCCAAATGTTAAAACTTTTAAAATACCTTTTTTAGAAAAGGTAAACATTGGGGAGGCGGTTTGGGGGAAAAAATTGCCCCTTTATTTTCATGGTGCACAAAGGAAGTGGTGTCGTGTAGGTCGTTTTTGGGCAGACATCGAAGAAATGTCGTCAGTAGGTTGTCTAGAACATGTAATAGTACTGCGAGCGGACTGACTTGAGGGAGGTGGGCATTCAAAAAAACAGCACACTGTATTCGGGGAAGCTTGACGCATTGTTATAGACGTGTGAGATGCAGCGGCCTGAACAGATATGGGTGGTGCCCCAGCACCTGGAGCAGGTGAAGGAGCATCACAACAGAGGTATAGGAGTATGGGAAGAGTCTAGAGAATGGTCTAATAATAAAGTCGAGTCAGAACAGGAAGTGGGATCAAAAAGGGGACTGGGAGGAGGAGGGTTGTCACTGAATGAAGACTCCGTGATAGTGATGCTTCTTTCTTGTTACCATCATTCTTGCTATTTTAAAGAAAAAAAAGAAAGAAGGAAAGAAAAAAAGGAGGGACAGAGGAACACTCATTAGAAGGTATGGAAGGGCCGTAAGTTCCTTCCCTCATCCGAGGGGGTTTCGAGCCCACAAGCAGTGAAGATGCAGTGTGGAACCCATGCCATACCCTACCCTTCAAGGCAGTAAACCAGAGCTCTGGGATAGCAGCCTCACATCCACCAAGCCACCTCGGCGGACTAAAAAAAGGGCAGTCGGAAACCCTCCACAGAGCATATCTTTTTCGGCTACCACCTCCCAGAACCGACAGGCAGCTTCTGGAGATACACCCATTATCTAAATAAGATTTTCTTCGGATTTTTAACCCCAGAGGGTTAGCCACTCAGGATACCCAAGAAAGTCAGTGCATCATCAAGAGCTGTCTAACTTATTTCCATTGGGGTCCTCAATCTTGTCTCCCAGGATGCGACCCACACCAATCGACTAAATCCCAGGTAGATGAACAGGACAACAGGTCGAAATGTTTCCACCCCACCAGGATTGAACCCGGACCCGCCGTGTGTGAAGCAATATCTTTAGCCACCAGACCACCTCACCCACTTCTTGGAAATCCAGGAAGGGAGCAGTGCATCTCCAGACAATTCAAATTCCAGGGCAAACCACACCACCCCCGAGGGACCCTATGGAGTGGGATGAACCCCAGAAGAAGTGTGCTGGGGTTCATCCCACTCCAACAATAACTGCAGGGGACCTGCAGTTATTGTGGGTCTGACTCCTGGGTTTCCTTGGAGCTGTTTTTTGGTGGAGTGTGTGTAGGGTGCTTGGTGGATGGTTGGGTTCAGTGGTCTGGGAAATGGGGGTTTTCTGCATGCATCTGGGGTTTTTGTTTTCTTTTAAAAAAAAGTTATGTGCTATGATATTTTATTTTTGATAGGTCTCGGGGTTGTAGCTGTATAGGCCTGTAGGCATATTGTTAACTCACATGGCATTGTGTTTTGTATTGCATATCAGGTGTGATATATTTCAGAGTGTGTCTGCAATGGTTGGTCTCTCATATGTTATTTTCTCTTTATGTTCATTTGGCAAGTATGTTTTATTGTCTTTATGTATGGTGTTGTTTCATCAAACACTGCATTACTCTGTATACTTTTTGTGTATTGCTATTTTATGATACTGTTCCGTGTTCCTGTTTTGTTTAGATGTGTGAGACAGGCTTCTGCCTCACCACGTCATCGCATGGTAAGGTATGGTAGGTGTGTGTGTATATATATATATATTAGGTCCTTCTTGTAACTGCATTATTAGATAGACGCGGGTGTTATGGGTGTGTATGGTTGGCACTTGTAGGTTGGTCTCCACCTTCATTCAGGTGGAGGCAGTGTATACACGTTAAGGGTAACGTGTGTAATACAAATAACTTGTTATGTACCGGTTATATGTTGCGGCACTCGTATGGAACTTTGTATGCACTTATGGAATATATATTTTTCAGTGAGTTATGATTAACCTTCGAGGCCGTGGCAATAGCTTCGTTAATGTTATGTTTGTGCTTTCTGTAATTGTTTATGTTTCTGTTATGTTACTATTTTGTGATTGTTTGCTTGTTTACCTATACTGTTGGACGCAATTGTCGTGTGTATAGTGTGTGAGGCAACAAGCGTTCATGGGTTTGAACATTAAAATGGTATAAATTACCGACAGGTTGTTAGGTAAGACACATATGCAACAGTTAGGTATCTTTATTTTGAAACGTTTCGCCTACACAGTAGGCTTCTTCAGTCGAGTACAGAAAAGTTGATAGAAGCAGAAGATACTTGAAGACGATGTAATCAGTACATCACCCTTAAAGTTTTGAGGTGGTCAGTCCCTCTGTCTGGAGAAGAGCATTGTTCCATAGTATGAAACAATATTGTTTCATACTATGGAACAATGCTCTTCTCCAGACTGAGGGACTGACCACCTCAAAACTTTAAGGGTGATGGACTGATTACATCGTCTTCAAGTATCTTCTGCTTCTATCAACTTTTCTGTACTCGACTGAAGAAGCCTACTGTGTAGGCGAAACGTTTCAAAATAAAGATACCTAACTGTTGCATATGTGTTCATGGGTTTGTACATCATCTAAGGCTTTATGTATGACTTGTTATGTTTTTTAAATAACTTTTAAAAAAAAATCTTGTG
Organism: Cherax quadricarinatus; assembly: GCF_026875155.1. NCBI lineage: Eukaryota > Metazoa > Arthropoda > Malacostraca > Decapoda > Parastacidae > Cherax > Cherax quadricarinatus. Next base: position 55,188,874 of record NC_069420.1, read on the forward strand.
TTGCGTGAATGAGATACGTTTATTTTCAGTGTTATTATATATGTGTTTGTTTTCTGTTGGAAAGATGGTGCCAATTCAGTATGTGTCACTAATAATATTGTCATGTTTTGGGTAAGTTCGACATATATATGTATTATGTTTATAAAGTTTTAAATAAAATATAAAAAAACTGTTTAATTATTGTGTGTTTGGGTTAATTGGGTTTCAGTAAGAGCTTCACTCTTATTTAGTGCAGAATGATACTTGCGCTCTCAAAGAAGTGTCTGGCAATCCTCTGTCTTGTGTTCCCTGCAACACCTTAAGCACAGTTGCATCTCTCTTAGATTCTGTTTCCTACTGCTCAATGTTGCATAATTAAAGTAACTCGTACTAGTGTGATCACCTTTACAGAACATGGATATTTTAGTTCAAGTGCCTCTGAGGCTCTGTTTAGAGACCTTTCCTCTAGACACTTCTTGGCCACAGTACAATTCCACATTAGTCTTATAGGCTTTAGATCTGTTTCCTGAGTCATTAGAGTAATTATTGGTTTATTATAGGGTGGTGACTCCTTTATCTCGCCCATAATTAGATGAAAAACGAGATCTCCAAACCTCTCAATGATTTGCTGTATCGTAAAATGGTTAGTCCGGTATCTCAGATGTAACTCGTGATTACAGTACTGGTTAGTTTTCCCTTTTAACTGCCCCGCTGGGGAGCCCC